>CM064581.1:63597362-63851710 GCA_032716605.1 Paralithodes platypus
ACAAAAAAAGGTACAAAACAAAAGGAGTAACAAAAGAAATCAAGCAACAACAGGTCTAGTGACCCTTCTAGGTTGCTTGTCGCTCCAACACACTGATGACAAGATTGTCCAAACAGTGTTTTAGGAGTGGGTAAGGGAACATTGGAAAGGGAACTACTGCCCTGCCACTAACTTGGCAGGACTAGGAATTTAGTAGGGGACATATGGGTTTAGTAACTGAGGGGAGGAGAAAGTTATGTTCATTTACAAAAACCATCAGTCCGCGGTTTTGATGCGAGATATTTGTCTAGGCGGAATTTGAAATGAATCAACGGTGCTGGGCAGTCCTAGTCACGTCTCGGGGAAGCCCATTCCACAAGTTGACACCATCGATTTGAATAAGAAATTCTTAGATTTCGTGCGAGTTAAAAGATTTACCAATAATTTTGCAACCGTTTTCCCCGCGTGTAATTAGATTGGTCCCGATAGTGAAATTACTTACTACAGTTCATATTGTCGATGCCATTGATGATTTTGAACACTTGAATTAAGTCGCCCTCTTAAATCTGCGCTGGGTTAAGGGAAATAGAGTTAATTCTCTAAGACGCTCTTACCTAGGAGATACCATCTCTGCCGGTGGTGGGGCCGAGGATGCCACTGGTCGCTAGAATTAGATGTGGCTGGGGGAATTTCAGAGAACTGCTGCCAAGTCTGACCATGAAAAGCAAGTCCTCTCCCCCTGAAGGGAAAGGTGTATGCGTATGCCTCATGTGTTAAGCCGGGTTCACACATGCACGAATTAACGTCACGTCCGTCCCGACCAAGAAAATAGTCAGGACGGCTATCAATCTGGAGGCCTCATGGTGGCCACGATGGCCACTAGGGCCGTTCGAAAAACACCTTTTGCTGTGGACATCCATGGGACACAACCGGACACGACAGAAGCAGTCGTCGTCTAGACGGCGCGCCAGGCTGTGTCTAGAAGACGACTGCATCCGTGTGTGTCCGGGTGGGTGTCCCCGACGCTAACAACGTTTTCTGGCAGTTGCCCCGACACACACCGACCATATTTAGCATAATGCACAAAAAGGAACTGGCCCGCCTAGGCACTTCTAAGTTATGTGTCGGGGACGGACTGGACGGTTAATTCTTGCATGTGTTACAGAGCGTTAGAAGTATCATGACGTATGCCTCATAAACATGGGCCATTAAAGTAGAGGAATCAGAGGATGTCAACAGGAAAAAATTTGAGCGTAATAAGATGAGAATGGTGAGATGTATGTGTGGTCCCAGGCTACAGGATAGAATAACAAATGTTGAGTGGAGTAGACATTTAGGTATAAAGAGGTATTATCGATGTGATGCGTACAAGTTGTTGTTGTTTTTGTTCCCTAATCTTGCCTGTCCGAACAGCCCCGGAGTCCCTGAGAAAGGGCCATGGCCAACGATCGGTCTTTCCCACAGAGCTCTCAATGAGTGTAGAATTGTGTTGTTGGCGTAATTGGTTGTGTGAAATGCAGTCTTCTATGATGTGTTTAATTGTATGGGGTGCTGTGTTGACATCCCGGGCAGACTTAGACCACGGAGTCATCCATTCTCTTCTGATAGCTCAGGAGAGCTGGATTTGGTGTCCGGGCGATGCTCAGCCTGGCCAGGTGGACTCAGTCCTCGCGAGGAAGGGAGTAGTGTCGGAAGGATGGATTTCGGGAGATCGTGCATGCAGCTGCGTGTTGTCTGTGAGTGAGGTTGGTCGTGTGTGTATCAGTGAGAGATATGAGTATTGGATAGCATGCTTCTGGGAAGTTGGTTCTGGTGGGCAGGGATGGAGAGAGGACAATAATTGTGTGTTATACCGTGTGGCTGGTGTGGTGTTTTGATATTTCTTGGTGTCTGTGGGTTGTGTTTGCCATGTAGTTTAGTGGGTTGTCTTGGTTTCGTGGAGGCTGCTGCCAGGAATTGAGTGCCTCTCATGGGGGTCCAGATGGTCTTTGACTTTGAGGATTTTTGTTTTCTTGGCTGTAGGTTGATCTGTGGGTGAAGTAGCTGTGCAGCCTGTAAGGATCTTCAGGGCTTTGTTTTGAATAGTCTGATAAGGTCTTATTATTGTGTTTCCAGCTAGGTGAGAAGCCCTCTGGGCTTGTGGTATTCCATCACTGACTCTTATGTATTGTTTCTATACTGTGGTGGTAGTTTCTTTGTTGTGTCCAAATTTTGTGTGAGCAAGTGACCTTAGGGGCTTTAAAGTCTGTGTGTCAGTTTTCTTTTTAATGTTTGTGGTGTGCTGTTTTGAATGTCATATGAGTATCATATGTTTCTCCTAGGATTTTGGGTGTGTGTGTATGTGTTAGTGGTGTGTTGTTTAAGGTGAGTTGAGGGATGTATTCGTGTTCTCCTGTCCACCTTGTGATCAGTGTTTGTGGGGTGGATTTGGCCTGGGGCTAGATTAAGTCTGTTTGTAGTGCACCAGCCATGTAGTGTGTTGAGATAGTGTTTAAGGGGATCTGTTGGATCTGTTTGGGGTCATGGTGTGTGCAATGTGAGTGTTATTGTCATCTGCATAGGAGGCTGAGTTTATTTGGGGCGTATTTGTGTGTAGTTATATCGTGCATGTACAGATTACAGAGTGCGGGTGCGGCGATAGGACGGATCCCTTTGTGGGACTTCCGTTTGGAAAGTTTCTGAATTTAGATGACTGACCGGCAAAAGATACGTGTGCACATCTGCCTGCTATGTAAGTTGGCCAGCCAACCTTTTTGTGGTTGTTGTGGCATGTGTTGGGTTGTAGATTTTGTTTGGTTAGGTTGTGGCGGGGGATGGCATCGAAGGCTTTTTACTAATGTCAAGTGTGGCTAATAGTGGATCTTTGTGGTGGTCCTAGCGGAGTTGATGCCGTCGAAAGCTCTCTGTGTCGATGTCTGTGAGAAGAGTGTTTGTGGCGTGCAGTGGCCTAAAGCCATGTTTTGTTGGAGCTAGGGGTTAGGTAAGTTGTAATTATTTGTAATACTAGGCGTTCCATGGCCTTTGGAGGGGGAGCAAAGAAGTGTGATGGGGCGGTGCGAGGATGCTAGCGTGGGGTCCTGTTTTGGGATTTTGGAATATGATGATGATACCATGCTTCCAAATGTCTGGTATTGTATTGTGTGATGAGCTGTAGTTTGATATGTTAGTGAGTGCTTGTATGCCTGGTGTTCCCATGTGGTCCTGAGGTGTATGTTGCTTATTTTGTCCCGCCACAGGCGGGTGAGTGCTTGAGATTGTTGATGATATGGCCCCCCCCCCCCCTTTGTCTTGTGTTGGTGAAGGGTGTATATCCAGGGTCTGGTGTGTATTGTCCCTCTACGTCGGATGACACTTCCGGTCGTCTTTGGTGAGGTTTTTAGGTGGCTGACATGTGAAAAGTGATTGATGAGAGTGTTTTGCTTGTTGTTTCCATGAAGGGTTAGAGTCGGTTGTTTGTGATTGCAGCATGTGAGTGTGGTTGGTGGTTTTCTGTTGGAACGTGTTATGCTGTTTAGTAATGTTGTAGAGTTTGTTTGGGGTTTGTTTTGTGATCAGGTGTTTTGTATGGAACGTTATTCCAATTTAAGTTTTTTTGTTGTTTCTTTTATTTTGTTGTTAGTTTGGGTGTTGAGTGCTTGAATTTGTTGTGTGATGTCTTGTGTGTGGGGTGCTGGAGGAGTGTTTCAGTATGTCGCGTTGTCCCTGATGAGGTTTTGAATTTCTGGTGTGAAGTTGGTGTTGTGGTCTTTTTCCTGTTACCTCTTGGAATGTGTTTTCTGTGGTCAGCGTTTTGGATAGTTTTATTGAGTATGGTGTACAGCATTGGTGATGTTAGTGAGGTGTTTGTGTCGTGTTTTCTTGGATGCAATTTGTGTTTTGCAGGGGAAGTGGGTCCAGTTCCCCGCATGAATGGCCTAGAACTGAACCCTTAGTATTGCGACTCGAAGTGATGGGTTTTAGCAAGTTGGACATATTTTATGTGGACGTGGGTCCTGGGTTGCTCTCAATGTCTCCGGCTATAAAGAAGTCTTCGAGAAATGACAGCCGGAGAGTCATTTCCTCGGTGTAGTAAAACTGTGTGATGTTGTGTGTGTTGTGTGCGAGGGTGGAAATTCCCATCGCGACCGAAGCCCCTCTCCAAGGACCCGTGCCCCAGGGCGGTGCAAGTTATGTTGTTTTGTGACGGTTTGGCTCCCGAAACTGCTCCCCGCGGCCAGCATCTCGGTTTTCCTCCAGCTGGTCGTTCTGATTTTTGTCTTCGTGGCCGTGGAGGGTCCGGCAGCCATCCGGTGTTGGCAGCCTCGGACTGTGTGCCCACGGCGTAGACTGCGGCACAAGCAGGACCTGCGTCACAAGTAAACTGGTATGGTAGGGACCTGTTGATAGAATGGCTTAAGGCAAAATTGGGTGAAAAGATGCAGTTTCTGTGATTGTGGAGGTGAGCCTGCACCAATGGGGTTGACCGAGGAAGACTTGGGATCGTAATATCCTTGCCGATCTCAAATCCAAAAACTTGACAAGTGAAGGAGCACTTAACAGGGTTGCCTGGAACGCGCCGCCATTAGGAAAAGAGACTGAAACTGCACGTAGTTGTGGAGCACTCAGTCATTCACATTTTATGTATGGTATTTATTAGTGTCCCCTCCATCATTGACGAACATGCCTATTACATAAGGCAATCCACTTCAAACACTAATCCGCCGTAGTTTGAATCTACCACGCAGAGCATTTAAAAACTGAGGAGCCTTCATCATGAGCGCACGCGACCTCACTCATGGACTTCAGTCAATTATGAATTGGGTTCTCACTACGAAAAAACTTTCGTAAAAAATAACAAAACAAAAAGAAAATAAGAATAACTATCTAATAAGCTTTCCATCATAATCGTGGATGTACTTGTGTGGATCTTTGACCAGATGCTACTGCAAGACGTCATTCTTCCTTCTCTGCTCTGCGCTCTCGCCTGAGCCCGTACCTGTCTCCCCCACGCTCAGCGGGTCCTCCGCAGTTTTTGCGTGGTCCGGCGTATGTGAGTTTTTTTCCTCATTTGTTTATCCCGGGATGTATCGAGCAAGGTTAGGATGGCGTAGCATTAGTGTTCCTGGGGCTGGTTACCCGCATTGCAGTGTATTTTGGGTCGTCTGTTTGGGGCATCTAATTTCGGATGTACCCTCGTGGTCCTGTTTGTGGACAGGTGAAACTTTTTCACAGTTTAGCCTAGCTTTGTGATGCAGGCGGCTTTCATTACACCTTATTATTCTTCCCTTTTATCTTTCTGATGAGGTAGCGTATTTTTGCTGTCGTTCCCCAGCGTATTTTTCTTTTCTCACTTAGTGAAGTTTTTTCTGGTCCCCGAGTCAGTTCTTCCCTTTTGCCGGAAGTGTTTGCTACAGTGGTGTGTTGGCGGTGGTTTCCTGTTGTGATATAATTCAGTGGCTTTTTGTTTATATTCCCACATGTTACTGTTATCCGTCTGCCTAGGCCTAGCCAGCCTCTCGTAGCTTTTATCACATATACAAGTGTTATTGATTTATTTTCTAAATATGTACTACTGTGTCATGTGTATCCTTTTTAGGATTTGTGTATTGGCTAATTCCACTGGACTATTTATGGGTCCCTGGTTAGTTGTGTTTTGGCTAATTCCACGTACTATGTATGGGGTGCCCCCGGTCTTAGTTGTGTTTTAGCTACGCCTCGGTCCGGTGTTGCTGTTCATATGGTATCTGGACGGTGTGGTTTTTTTGTCCGGCTGTGGTTTTTTCTTTTCTCTCAAGGTTTCCCACCTTGATAACCCCCGGCTGGTTGCCAATTTTTGGCCAGTCTTGTTTCCTCCCCGGCGCGTGGGTGTCTGTGGCTCCCCCAGGTCTGCGTCTCTGGGGTGCCTTTTTTCAGGCTCCTTCTGATTCCCGGCTGGTTTTGGCTGTACCCATCTAAGCAGTGTTCATACGGACCACCGTTTTGTTTGTATTTTTTTCGTTTTTGCACAGCCCAAATTTAGGGTGGCCACCGCCATCAAGGACGAAAATGCCGAGACATAAGGCCCTCTCTCGTCAAACACACAATCCGCCGTAGTTTTGAATCTACCGCGCAGGATCAGTTAAAAACTGAGGAGCCTTCATCATGAAGCGCACCACGACCGTCACTCATGGCTTCAGTCCATATGCATTGGGTTCTCACTCTAACGAAAAAACTTCGTAAAAAATCCACAACAAAAAGAAAATAAGAAATACTATCCAATAATTTTTCCATCTATATCGTGGATGTAACTTGTGTGGGATTTCTGACCAGACGCTGATTCAGAGTCGTCATTCTTCCCTTTCTCTGCTCTGCTCTCAGCCCGCCCGGACGTGCCTCCCCAGCGCTCCGCTGGTTCCGCATTCGTTGCGTCCCTATTGAGTTTTTTCTCATTTGTTTGTTCTCCAGGATGTTACGAGTAAGGTTAGGAAAGGCGTAGCAGGAGTGTCCTGGGCTGTCTGCCCGCAGTGCAGTGTATTTTTGGGTCGAGTGTATGGGGCATCTATTTTCTGATGTCCCCTCGTGGTCACGTTGTGGACCTGTGAACTTTTTCACATTGTGAAGTTCAGTTTGTGATGCAGTCGGCTTTCACTACGCGTTAATTATTGCTGCCTTTTATCTTTCTGATGAGGTAGCGTTTGTGTTCTGACGTTCCCCAGCGTTTTTTTCTTCAACTTAGTGAAGTTTTTTCTGGGGTCCAACGAGTCAGTCCTTCCCTGGGTTGGAAGTTGTTGCTCTGGTGGTGTGTTGGCGTTGGTTCCTGTTTGTGATATTTTCCAGTGTGTGTGTATAGTTCAACTGTTTTTAAAAATGGCCGTCTGCCCTAGGCCTAGCCAGCCGCGGTCGTAGCTTTTGGGCCAATGTACTAATGTTATTATTTTATTATATTATAAATATGCCCTACTGTTGTCATGTGTTATCCGGGTTTTAGTTGTGTAAATTGGCTACATTCCTCGGACTATAAATTGTTTTCCTTGGTGTTAGGGTTGTGTATGTATTGGATAATTCCACGGATTATGCTGTGACCTTGGGTTAGCCTTGCGTGGCTATCCTCGTTGTCGTGTGTTGTTTCAGATGGTATCGCCTGTTCAGGGTGTGTTTCCTTCCGGCGGGGTTTTTTCTCTCGGTTATCACCGTGACAAAAATCCTGGCCGAGAGCAGTTTTGGGCCACACTGTGGTTTGTTTGACACTGGACTTGTATCCCCGGCGGGTGGGGTGTCTGTGGCTCTCCAGGACTGCGTCTCTGTGGGTGCCTGGTTTTCAGGCCTCCTTTGATTCCCGGCGGGATGGCTGTAACCCATCCATATAAAACGGCGTCCGTTGTGGACATACGTTTTAGGAGTTTTTTCCTACCCTGTGTTTTACGACAACCACATGACAAAACCTAGGCTGGTTGTTTAGGCTTGCTTGTCCTCCCCGGACGATCTTTTACAAAAGAAGCGGGGACAGGACCTATGGGGTTAACTTTTAAAACTTCTCACCCCGGCGGGTGCACCTGGGTAGGGTGAGATGAAACGACTTAGGTCCTTCCCGTTAGTTAACCGATCCATTAGTAGTGATACTCTGTGTATCGCTGCCTTTACATATTACTGGCGATTGAGGTTCAATTAGGTTTTATAATCGATTCTCACACTACCCAGGCGGGTGCTCCTAGGTGGAGGAATTAAGGAATTTTACACCAAACAAATTCATTTTAACCTATTTAATTTAGTGATACTAGTCAGGTTAATCGCCGCCTTCGATCTTACGGCGATCTTTTTGGGGACAATTCGTTAAACATTAGATCTCGTATCATCCTGCCCTGGGCTATTCTAATCTATAATAATTCAAGGGCCGGCGTCTTTTTGGGGTGTTGCCTTTGTTTACAAAATTGAATCTTGAGACAGTCACCTCCTCCGAGAGACTATAAGTGCCATTGCTGGACCATTAATATCAGAGGGTATTCCTTCACTTTCCTTTAGCAAAAGAATTTGTTTAGACTTTACAAACCCCGCCGCGTGGTCGAGATGTTGTTAGTTTTGTACTGCATCTTTGCATCTCGTTTACCACCCGCGGTTATTAACACTGGTGTTGCGATCATGGTTGGACTTACCCCTATGAGCATTAATATCCTGGAAATTTTCTTGTTTTTTCCAGAGCTGAGCTCCCGGCGGACCAATAACAGACCCGGCAGTAGTTTTCATCCACCGGTCTCTGTCATGGGCCCCTACCGGGGGGGGTGCCCCACCAGTTTTTTGCCCTGTTCATTACCCCTACTTGTTGCTGGTATCCCTAGTTTTTGCACACCGATACAACCCCCTTTTTTTTGTTTGCATACAGGTGTGTTTAAATGTCTAGACCGTTCAAGGGGTCTCTGGGTGATGCATAATTGTTTCCTTTTGTTCTCAATTAGGCTGTTAAAAGTCCTTTTGTGATAATTATAAGACCGCGGCGGTAGCGTTGAGAGAGTTTCGACCACAAATGTCGGCCTACCTACCCATTGTCGCGCATAAGTCACTTCAATGTGACAACGAAGTCCCACTTTGGGAATATAATTGCTGTCAGAACACCCTCCCTCCCGCTAAAAAAAAAAAACGTTCGTCTAGAGTCACGAGTGTTAAGCCGACGGAGACTAGTAGTCAGGGTTTCTTTATCGTCTGCGACTACAACTAAACGCCCCCGATAGAGCCTACACAACCCCCGGCATATCCGCCCTCCCCTCGCCAGGCGAGATCCTAGGTCCAGGTCACCCTCTCAGACAAACCAGTCTTCTCTGAGTCTGGAGCCTCTTCGCCGGAGGAGTAATAGATTAAGACGGAAGATTTGCCCACCCAGTGGTCAACTGGCGGAGCTTCTTCCAGATCTAGACTAGTTTCCGCGTTCACAACCGCAGCCATAAATCCTCAAAAAGGATTCACATCGGAAGTCCTCTCGACATTCCCCCCTAAGTCTATTGCATCTCAATCGTACCTCTACTACCTGACAGAGTTTGTGTTAGGGCCCTCTGAGTCCAGTGCAGCGCACCTGGTCCATTTCTAAAGAGGAGTTGCCAATTAATATTTTAAACCCTGGAAATGGAAAAGTTCTAGGAGGGGTCAATAATTGAGAAGTGTTTCAGACTCTCAAGAGACGCGTAGGGCCAGGGCCTTGGTGTTGTGGCGGTTTGCCCAACCACGTCTGACCACCCACGTCCGACTCATACGAGGTCAGCACAAGTAGCCGACGTCCACAGGGCACGCGGCGACCACCACCATCCTCTATCCCAGACTTTATCTTGGAAACAGGGTACCCCCCTAGCCTCGGCGGTGTCTTCCTCAGGAGGATCGGGAGGAAAAAGACGAAAAAAAGTTTCAATAATTTTTCGGATATGAAAGGACCTGGTCATGCTCATGGCTTGGACTGCCGCAAGAGATAATAATGACTTCTCCTATAAGTTCTTCATCTACCAGTTTGTTTACAGCACAAGAAATGATGGGTTGCTTACTCATGCTTTATCTAAATTTTTTTGGTCAGCCACAAGAAAACCCCAACAATGGACTTGGGGGCTCCCCTCGACAAGCTCTACGGTACGGCCTCTGATGACGTCAATTGATTTATCTAAGATTCCTAACCCTCCTTTACTCTGTCACCTGCAATGCGCAACTAAGCCGGCCCCGGCGGCACGACCACCTTCAAAATGTCAGGGTCATAACGGATGTTATCCACCCCCTCTAGACAAAGCACTCTTAGAAATAAGGGTAGCTATGGCCCCTCCTTTATGGGCCAGACGAGTCATGGGTTTCCTTTTGAACCCCTCTAAACCAGAGCTTGCCCAACCTACCTTGTCAGGGAACTCCCTGTAAAACCGCGTGAGTGGTTTTATCCAGGGCAACAGTCAAAGACAATTAAGGGCCATGGAATGCCTTAGGTAATGTTCTGGACGGTAAACATTTAGGCTATACCTATTTATTATCCACCCCAGGATTATTTTGTGTATGCTTCTAAGCCCTGCTTTAACCCCCTGGGCCTCAGCTTTAAAACTATTTTCAGACTGGTCCCTAAGCTGGATGGGTTTTTTTAATGCATATTAAGGACTCTGTCGCTCTTACTCCTGAACTAGATTTACGGACCGTCACAGACGACGCAGCTAATCCAGTTTTGAAGGTGGGACAGTTGGGGTCTAGTACCTTGGGTGGATTGGGAGGTACAGGCTTCAAAACTTTGCAACCACTTTCACTTCTAAATCTTCCCACCTATCCTCAGGACTCACAGTTCATGGTTTTCCCCATGCCGGTGGGTTTCTTGCCGGCGGAGTTCCCGGCGGCTTTGTTTGCATATTCCTATCTGCCCCTAAGATTAATCTTTGTGAACTGAAGGACCCGTTCACTACCCCTACCCCTACTCACCTAGACAGAGGAAAAATTTAGGCCTACGAGGAAAAGCTTTTTCCGCCTGTTTTCACAGTACACTAGTATCCTCAGCAGGTGCTAAGGTCCTTTTACTCTAACGAGTCTACTCAGGGCAATCGCGAAGACGCGTATGCTCGAAGATCGTTTGAGTTATCCCGGCGACGGATTCCTTCAGTCCGTCAATCCAATCCTTAGGTGACATACGCACCGCCTTGCTTGAGGCGGTGGCCTAGCACGACAAGATCCTTAGGATGTCGTGTAGTTTCCGCAAGCTACCCCCGAAGCGCAATTGCTAACCAGGTGGTGCTGTCACCAGTACTTACCCCTTCTTTTAATGTCCCCCTGAGTTATGGCGAACGGTGTTCAATATGGCACAGGCCGTTAAGCACAGTCCCACCCCTTCTAAGAAACCTGCATTTAACTTCCCCCCAAAACGCCAGGCCTACTACTAAAGCCCAGCCAGGTGGAACTAAACCATTCTCTTCCGCCTAAGTCCTCCCACTCCTCTCCCAGGGTCAGTACAGGCATGATACAGTAATAGGTTTTCAGGTCAGAGAGGACGCGGCCAAAATAAACCAGGTCCAGGGCCAGTCTTCGGACCAACACCATCCACCGGCGAAGCGGCCAGAGCACCAACCCCACCACAAAAAACTAAAGTCTCTCTCACTCCCGGCGCCTACCTTAAGCCGGAGGAACCGAGGGGTAAGTACAAAGCCGGCGAACCCCTGTCTGCTAACTTGGTCTTTGTTTCCGACTTGTCCAGTCACCAAGCATGGCCGTTAAACACTTGGGCACGGATTGTGGCACGTCAAAGGCAATCACTTGGCAAGATGGCTTTCCGGCGACCATCGATTAACGTCAGACCGACAACGTGCGAATTTTGTTTCTTTAGAGGTGGAGTCACATAGCCCAGGAAATGATTGCCAAGAATGTCCAATCAGCCCGGGTCCCCCCAAATTACCTGTATTCACGTCCAAACTATTTTTTGGGTTTCCCAAAAGGGACAGTGTTTCAGATGAGGCCGGTCGTAGACTCTGTCTTATCTGAATCTTCACATTCACAACGAATCTTTCAGAATGTTACAGTACACCAGACCAACAGGCTAACACTTCCGCCGGGAGGTTGGATTGTTTGTTCACTAGACCTGACAGAACGCCTAGTTGGCACAGTATTCGGTCAACCAAAAGATTTCAAAAGGTTTTTGGCCATTACGGATCAGGCACCAAAATTTTGTTTTTCAGAGGATGCCGTTCGGTTTGAACCTAGCACCTCGAATATTCACAAAACCTAGTCCCGGCAAGCCCTGAATGCCATTGTTAAAACATGGGATCAGAGTGTTTGTGGTATCTGGACGGACTGGCTGTGTGGTGGCAGAGACACAACAATTATGCATAAAAACATGTCAATATCATTTTGATCATGTCAAAACTCTAGGCTTCAAGGTAAATCTTGGTAAAAGTCAAAACCTTGGTTCCCCTCACGAGTAATTCAGTGGATTCGGGCTGGTTCATGGGACAACCGCCGCTCTCACTCTGATTCAGAGTGTGGACAATCGCAACAGGTTTCGCATGAAACTGTTCAGGTTTCTTCACAGGCCTGAACTACGGACGCGAAGGGTCTGGGAGGTCTCTGTTCGGGCTCTCTCAACTGGATTCAACTAACTGTCAAGGGTTGGCCGGTTGAAAGTAAAACGATTAATATTGGAAGGCAACAAATATTCCCGCTCTTATACCCCGGCGGGAAAATTATGGCACCATCCCGAAATTAATCCACACCTTACTAAGCGGTCTGGGCCGATAGAGGGAAACATTGCACTCAATAATGTCAGTGGACCTCTCCTCCCAGCCAACGGTATGGGTAGTCACGGAATGCAGTCAGGCACAATAGGTTGGGATTTTCATACAAATCAGGGGCACCAGGGTTCAGGGGCTTTGTTCCCACTTAGGAAATCTCGCACATCAATGTCAAAGAATTACTAGTCCCGCTTGTATTTCCTTGCAGGCTCACGGCCCGGCGTTACGGGGCAAGTCGGTGGCCTTCAGAATGGACAATGCTGAATGCAGTCCACTGTAATTCAGAAACAAGAGGTCCAACGAGGTTCAAGGAAGTTGCTAAACGTGTCGGAAGGGATTTTTGCTCTAAGCCAACAGTCTAGATATTTATCTTCACGCATCTTATCTCCCAGAGCGTAGCGAACGTCTGGGCAGAGCCCGCTCTGTCCCCAACGGAGACAGAGCAACGACAGTAGAATGGGAGCTCAAGCAACCCATTTTCAACCTAATGATTGCAGAGCTCTCCCATCCGACAAGTGGATCCTTTTTTCATGTCCGAGGAGACTCACAAAACTCCCTCTATACCTCACCCGCCGGGCGAAAACGCCGTCAGGGGGGCCAGACGCCCTAGTGACAGACTAGGAACAGATGGAGCTCCATCTATCTTTTCCTCCGCCCGCCAGCATGCGTGCCCTAATGTGCCACGTAGTGAACAACTACGAGATTATCGTAGGCTTAGAGTCTCGGCTAATTCGCGCCACTGTGGCCGGCGCAGTTGTGGTACCAGCAATTGAAAATGTTGGTGCCCCGGACCCGGTATCCACTCCCTGTCGGGTAATTTCCACTTTAGACACGATTTGCAACCTAGCGACCTCGCTGACTTTTGCATTATGGACATTCAGGAGGCCAAGTGTGCTAGCACCATACGGTAGAGATGTGACCAAATAAATTTGACTTAATTCAATATACTCAGTCTACAAAACGACAGTAATCAATCACATGTGGCAAGCCTTTACTGTCTTCGGATTCGTTAGGACAGAACCCAAAACCTGTACCCTCAGTGGCATTCATTTTTTAATTATTTGAATTATCTGTTTTGAGGCAGAAACGTTTTATTTCTGTGGTTAACATTAAAGAAAATCACTAACTAAACGAACTGCGATTAAGAGTGCCCTTTTTAGACCTTACGGGTCTTTCCATACCGGTAGCGGAGGAAACAGGTATTTATGAGAGCATGTTTTAAAAACTCCCGCCCACCTCCCCGGCAGCTTCATGCCTACTTGGTCCTCTGGACAAAGCTTTGTCATTTGCTTCACTTCTCGTCTGTACCAAATACTGGGCAGACGTTGCATTACTCTTAAAAAGGCGGTTTTCCTGTTTGGCATTTGGCCCCCCGGAAACAGAGTGGTCTTGAGCTGGCGGCGATGAGCAACACAGACACTAATTTGGTCTTTAGGTTTGGTAGACCTTAATGGAATGTAATTTCCCTTTTGGGCATACCCTCCCCAGGTTTTGTAGTCCAAGAATGAGCATAGTGCACACGTGTTTTCTGAGTTTTCACAGGTGCGGCGTTAAAAAGGGGAAAGGTGCATCATAATTTATGTCCAGTGCAAGCTCTAAACCAAATAATTTGAGAGTAGCTCCTCAAAACCCCCAAGGTGCTTTTATTGGGTAGCAGTACTGGTAAACGCTTACTTAAACGGTCGATTAGCCTCTCTGTCTGGTAGAAGTACATTAAAGAAAGTAATCCCGGCGTTGTGGGTCCGGGCCCACGATGTTACGCAAATGGTCATCCTCTTTACGTTTCCTGATTTTTTTTTTTTCAGTTGAAGACATAGCGTCCACACAGTTTTGTGGGCGGTCTAAATCATACGTTTCTGGTCTAGATTACTTGTCAGTTGCTCTAGACAAACCTTCCTTACCATGTAGTAGGCTTTAAGGCAGAGGGTCTAGGTGGGCCCCTGCAGTCCAACTTTTGTTTTACTTTCCCACGGGAAAGGGGGGGGGGGGGGTGCAAGTCAGGTTGACATATGACAACGCCTAGACCCCGCCGGAGTCTGAGACCCTGTGATTACAATTTAAGGTTAAAATGTGGTATGAAAATTTCTCAGTTGAAGAAATTGTGCTAGTACAATGTTAAGTACAGAAACAACGGTGTTGTTAGAGTAGTTTAGCTGCGCAAGCAATTTAATTTTAGAAGAAATGGAGTTCCTTTGCAATTTTATCTCCAAGTTTAATGTTGGGGTTTATTATGTGCCACATATAAACTTATAACTGTTATTTGTTATTTTTTTTTTGTCACCACTCTCGTTGAGTGGGGTGCCTTTGTAACTACATATCTGGTGTGTTTTTCAGAATCTTCAGGGTTACCCATATATTTTTGTCGAGGCAGGCTTTCTTTGAAGCACGCACCTGCCTGAACCCCCTTCTTTCTTGTATTTGTTCGGAAAAACTACGCCGTTAATTAAATATATTTTTCAAAGTAAGAATACTATGTGGTTTGTTTTTATTATCTGCTTTTCTAGAGTTATTGATATGATTACGAATGTCCCCCTCCAAGTCCTTAGAAATCAGCATGTTCGTCAATGATGGAGGGGCCACTAATAACTTATTAGGTTTGACTCCTGTAAGGAGATAAAGAAAACCTATTTTTTAGTTTGCCCCCCGTAATCATTGACGACTGGGGCCCTCCCGACCGTCCCCATTGCCCATTCGTTGATGTATTAAGGATTTTGGTTTACCTTGATTATGTCAGTGAAGGAAGAATGACGCCTGAATCAGCGTCTGGTCCAGAAATCCACAACACAAGTACATCCCCCACGATATGATGGAAAGCTTATTTGGAATAGTTTGTATTCTTATTTTCTTTTTTGTTTTTATTTTTTTAACAAAGTTTTTTCGTAGTGAGAACCCAAAGGTCATATGACTGAAGCCATGAGTGAGGTCGCTGTGCCGCTCATGATGAAGGCTCCTCAGTTTTTAAAATGCTCTGCGCGGTAGATTCAAAACTACGGCGGATTAGTGTTTGAAGAGGATGCCTTATGTAATAGGCATGTTCGTCCAATGATTACGGGGCCACTACTCAAATATTAGCTTTTCTTTATCTCCTTACAGGAGTCAAACCTATAATAAAACTAATGCTGTAAGTTTGTATTTCCTCCCCTGCGATCTGTTTCCCAAGAAGTGGGGATAGGAACAATTGGGTTAACTTTTAAACTTTTTTTTAAAAAACAATTCCCGAGCCGGTGGGTGCAAACCTGGAAGGTTGGGATGACCGAATTTGCAAAATTCAGTTTAGTTGACCAGTCAATTGAGGGATGCTTTGTGTATCGCCTCCTTCAACATACGGCGCTTTAGGGGCAACAATTGGGGTTAACGTTTTTTAAACTATTATTTCACACTCCACCGGCGGGTGCTTCTTGCACCGGATGAGAATAACGAATTTACAATTCAGTTTAGTTAACCAGACACTTTGAGGGATACGTTTTGTATCGCCCGCCTTCACCATACTGGGCGATCTAAAAAGATACTTCGGCAGAAGTTTAGATTCCTCGTATATTTGTCCAGGCTTCCCAGTTTTTTTTTTTTTTTATCTACGAGATAATTTCGGGGGGTCGGGGCCGTCGTCTTTTTTTTTTAGGGGGGTTTTTTTCCAAAATTTAATATGGAAACAAACCCACCGGAAAGACTTAATCACTTAAGAAACGCCATGATGGTCCTTTATATATTATGTCAGAGGGTATTCATAAAGTCTTTTGGACAAATTAAGATATTCCTGAATCCTTTTACTTAGGAAACCCCACCGCGTAAGCGAGCTGTGGTCGTTGAGTATTACGTCTCGTTACCCGGCGGGTTATTTAACACCTGTGTGCGAACATGAGTGGGTTAACCTTATGAGGCATTAATTTCCTGGAAATTTTATTTTTCCAGAGCTGGGTCCCGGTCCGGGTCTATGCAGAACCTGGAAGTAAGTTTCCCTCCAGTCCTCTGTCATGGCTACCTTTGCCCCGGGTTTTGCTTTATGCATTACGCCCTCCTGTTCATGTATCCCTAATTTTGCGCACACCCTTTTTGTATAAAATGTGTTAAAATGTCCTCGTTTGGTGGGGGTTACCTTTCCGGGCGTTTTGTTTCTTGCCTCGTTGCTGCCGAGAACACACCGGGGGGGTTTTGTTTACCTGAGTTTTAGTCTCATAAAGGAGTGGCACTAACATAGGTAAGTTACCCCGACGAGTTTAGTCGCTTGAGGGCTCATCATAAACTGCGTTTTCTGTGGTCAAGCCTGGATCAGGCTTCCTGTGTTTATTCATTTGCTTTATGCATTAATTACGCCCTCCTGTGTATGTACCTCGTTTGGTGTGGGTTACCTTTCCGGCGTTTTTTTTTCCTCGTTGCTCTGCAGCGAACACGCGTTCTTGTTGTTTACACGAGTTTTAGGTCAGGATGGCTTAAAATAGGTAAGTTACCGCCCGTACGACGTTTGGGTAGCTTGAAGTGCTCATCAGAAACCTCTTGCGTTTTCTGTAGTCAAGCCTGGGATCAGCTTTCCTGTGTTTATTCCCGGTGAGGGGGGGCTTCCACAACAGTTATTTTGTTTGGTCTTTCCCTCCCTGGCGACCTTTTTACAAAGAGGTCTGGGGCAGGTATTATAGGTTTGACTCCTGTAAGGAGATAAAGTAAACCTAATATTTAGTAGTGGCCCCGTAATCATTGACGAACATGCCTATTACATAAGGCATCCTCTTCAAACACTAATCCGCCGTAGTTTTGAATCTACCGCGCAGAGCATTTTAAAAAAACTGAGGAGCCTTCATCATGAGCGCACGCGACCTCACTCATGGCTTCAGTCATTATGAATTGGGTTCTCACTACGATAAAACTTCGTAAAAAATAAAAACAAAAAGAAAATAAGAATAACTATCCAATAAGCTTTCCATCATATCGTGGATGTACTTGTGTGGATTTCTGACCAGACGCTGAATCAGGCGTCATTCTTCCTTCACTGACATATCAAGTAAACCAAAATCCTCAATACATCAACGAATGGTAAGGGGACGGTCGGAGAGGGCCCCAGTCGTCAATGATTACGGGGCCACTACTAAATATTAGGTTTTCTTTATCGCTTACAGGAGTCAAACCTATAATTATTAGTGGCCCCTCCATCATTGACGAACATGCCTGATTTCTAAGACTGGAGGGGGACATTCGTAATCATATCATAACTCTAGAAAGCAGATAATAAAAACAACCACATAGTATTCTTACTGTTGAAAATATATTTAACAACGGCGTAGCCGAAAAAATACAAGCAAAAGGGGGTTCAGGCAGGTGCGTGCGTCAAAGAAGCCTGCCTGACAAAAAATGGGTAACCCTGAAGATTCTGAACACAGATCTGTAGTTACAAAGGCACCCCACTCAACGAGTGGTGACAAAAAATAACAAGTTATAAGTTTATATGTGCACATAATAAACCCCAACATAAACTTGGAGATAAATTGCAAAGGAACTCCATTATTCTAAAATTAAATTGCTTTCGCAGCTAAACTACTCTAACAACACCGTTGTTTTGTACTTAACATTGTACTAGCACACTTCCTCACTGAGAAATTTTCATATCACATTTTAACCTTAAATTGTATCACAGGTCTCATACTCCGGCGGGGTCTAGGGTGTCCTATGTCAACTGACTGCACCCCCCCCCCCCCCCCTTTCCCGTGAAAGTAAACAAAAGTGACTGCAGGGCCACCTAGACCCTCTGCCTTAAAGCTATACATGGTAAGGAAGGTTTGTCTAGAGCAACTGACAAGTATCTAGACAGAAACGTATGATTAGACGCCCACAACTGTGTGGACGCTATGTCTTCAACTGAAAAAAAAATCAGGAAACGTAAAGAGGCTGGCCCATTTGCGTAAATCGTGGGCCCGACCCACAACGCCGGGATTACTTTCTTTAATTACTTCTACCAGAAGAGAGGCTAATCTCCGTTTAAGTAAGCGTTTACCCGTACTTGCTACCCATAAAGCACCTTGGGGGTTTTGAGGAGCTACTCTCAAATATTTGGTTAGAGCTTGCACTGGACATAAATTATGATGCACCTTTCCCCTTTTTAACGCCGGCACCGTGAACTCAGAAAACACGTGTGCACTATGCTCATTCTTGGCTACAAAACCTGGGGAGGGTGCAATGGAAATACATTCATTAAGTCTACCCAACCTAAGACAATTAGGTGTGTTGCTCATCGCCGCCAGCTCAGACACTCTGTTTCCGGTGGCCAAAGCCAAAAGGAAAACCGCCTTTTTTAAGAGTAATGCAAAGTCTGCAGTATTTTGGTGCAGACGAGAGTGAAGCAAAGACAAAGCTTTGTCCAGAGACCAAGTAGGCATGAGCTGACGGGGAGGTGGGCGGAGTTTAAAACATGCTCTCATAAAACCTGTTTCCTCCGCTACCGGTATGGAAAGACCCGTAAGGTCTAAAAAGGGCACTCTAATCGCAGTTAAGTGATTTTTTAATGTTACCACAGATAAACGTTCTCTGCTCAAACAGATTAATCCAAATAATTAAAACTAATGCCACTGAGGGTACAGTTTGTTCTGTCCTAACGATCCAAGAAGTAAAGGCTTGCCAATGTGATTGATACTGTCGTTTTGTAGACTGAGTATATTGATTAAGTAATTTATTTGTCACATCTCTACCGTATGGTGCTAGGCACTTGGCCTCCTGAATGTCCATAATGCAAAAGTCAGCGAGGTCGCTAGGTTGCCAATCGTGTCTAAGTGGACAATACCCGACCGGGAGCGATACCGGGTCCGGGCACCACATTTTCAATTGCTGGTACCACAACTGCGCCGGCCACAGTGGCGCGATTAGCGAGACTAAGCCTCGATAATCTCGTAGTTTGTTCACTACGTGGCACATTAGTGACGCATCTGGCGGCGGAAACAGATAGATGGAGCTCCATCTGTTCCAGTCTGTCACTAGGGCGTCTGGCCCCCCTGCCGGCGTTTTCGCCCGGCGGGTGAGGTATAGAGGGAGTTTGTGAGTCTCCTCGGATGTAAAAAGATCCACTTGTGGATGGGAGAGCTCTGCAATCATTAGGTTGAAAATGGGTTGCTTGAGCTCCCATTCTACTGTCGTGCTCTGTCTCCGGGACAGAGCGTCTGCCCAGACGTTCGCTACGCCTGGGAGATAAGATGCGTGAAGATAACTATCTAGACTGTTGGTTAGAGCAAAATCTCTTCCGACACGTTTAGCAACTTCCTTGACCTCGTTGACCCTTGTTTCTGAATACAGTGGACTGCATTCAGATTGTCCATTCTGAAGGCCACCGACTTGCCCCGTAACGCCGGGCCGTGAGCCTGAAGGAAATACAAGGGGACTAGTAATTATTTGACATTGATGTGCGAGATTTCTAAGTGGGACCAAAGCCCCTGACCCTGGTGCCCCTGATTTGTCTGAAATCCCCAACCTATTGTGCCTGACGCATCCGTGACTACCCATACCGTTGGTGGAGGAGAGGTCCATGACATTATTGAGTGCAATGTTTCCCTCTTCGCCCAGACCGCTAGTAAGGTGTGGATTAATTTCGGGATGGGCCATAATTTTCCCGCCGGTAAGAGCGGGAAATATTTGTTGCCTTCCAATATTAATCGTTTTACTTTCAACCGGCCCAACTTGACAGTTAGTTGAATCCAGTTTAGAGAGCCGACCAGAGACTCCCAGACCCTTCGCGTCGTAGTCAGACTGTGAAGAAACCTGAACAGTTTCCTGCGAAACCTGTTGCGATTGTCAACACTCTGACTCAGAGTGAGAGCGGCGGTGTCCCAGACCAGCCCTATCCACTGAATTACTCGTGAGGGCACAAGGTTTGACTTTACCAGATTTACCTTGAAACCCTAGAGTGTGACATGATTTAAAATGATATTGACATTGTTTATGCATAATTGTTGTGTCTCTGCCACCACCAGCCAGTCGTCCAGATACCACAACACTCTGATCCCCTGTTTTAACAATGGCATCAGGGCTTGCCGGACTAGTTTTGTGAATAATCGAGGTGCCAGGTTCAAGCCGAACGGCATCCTCTGAAAAACAAAATTTTGGTGCCTGATCCGTAAGGCCAAAAACCTTTGAAATCTTTTGTTGACCGATACGTGCCAATAGGCGTCTGTCAGGTCTAGTGAACACATCCAAACTCCCGGCGGAAGTGTTAGCCTGATTTGGTGTACTGTTAACATTCTGAAAGATTTGTTGTGAATGTGAAGATTCAGATAAGACAGGTCTACGACCGGCCTCATCTGAACACTGTCCCTTTTGGGAACCAAAAATAGTTTGGACTTGAATACAGGGTAATTTGGGGGGACCGGGATGATGACATTCTTGGCAATCATTTCCTGGGCTAGTGACTCCACCTCTAAAGAAACAAAATTCGCCGTTGTCGGCTGACGTAAACGAGGTCGCCGGAGCCACTGCCAAGTGATGCCTTTGCGTGCCACCCATCCGTGCCCAAGTGTTTAACTGCCATGCTTGGTGACACGTTCGGAACGACCCAGTTAGCAGACAAGGGTTCGCCGGCTGTACTACCCTCGGTTCCTCCGGCCTTAAGGTAGGCGCTTGAGTGAGAGAGACTTTAGTTTTTTTGATGGTGGGGTTGGTGCTGGACGCTTCGCCGGCTGGCTGGTGTTGGCCGAAGACTGGCCCTGACCTGGTTTATGTTGGCCGCGTCCTCTCTGACCTGAAAACCTACTCTGTCTATGCCTGAACTGACCCTGGGGGGAGTGGGAGGACTTAGGCGGAAGAAAAGGTTTAGATCCCCCTGGCTGAGCTTTGTAGTAGGCCTGGGTTTGGGGAAGTTAAAGTAGGTTTCTTAAGAAGGGGTGGGACTTTGCTTAATGGCCTGTGCCATATTGACACTGTTCGCCACACTTCAGGGGTCATTAAAGAGGGAGTAAGCACTGGTGACATAACCACCTGATTAGCAATGCGATCAGGTAGCTTGCGAACTAACGACATCCTAAGATCTTGTCGTGCTCGTACCGCCTCAAGCAAGGCGGTACGTATGGCACCCAAGGATTGGATTGACGACTGAAGAATCAGTCGCAGGGATAACTCAACCGATCTTCGAGCATCCGCATCTGCGATTGCCTGAGTGGATCGTAGTAAAGACTTAGCCACCTGCTGAGATACTATGTTCTGTGAGAACAGGCGAAAAGCTTTTCCCCGTAGCCTAAATTCTCTGTCTAGGTGAGTAGGGGTAGGGGTAGTGAACGGGTCCTTCAGCTCACAAAGATTAATCTTAGGGGCAGCTAGAAATTAAAACAAAGCTGACGGGACTCCGCCGGCAGAACCCACCGGCATGGAGAACCATGAATGAGTATCCTGAGGTATCTGGTGGGAAGATTTAGAAGTGAAAGTGGTTGCAAAGTTTTGAGCCTCTGTCTCCCAATCTACCCAAGGTCCTGGTCCAAACTGTCCCACCTTCAAAACTGGATTAGCTGCGTCGTCTGTGACGGTCTGTAAATCTAGTTCAGGAGTGAGAGCTGACAGAGTCTTAATATCATTAAACCCATCCAGCTTAGACCAGTCTGAAAATAGTTTTGAAGCTGAGGCAGGGGGCAAAGCAGGCTTAGAAGCATACACAAAATAATCTTGATGATAATAACTAGGTATAGCCTTGATGTTTACGTCCAGAACATTACCTAAAGTATCCACGGCCCTTAGTTTCTGTTGACTTATTGCCCTGGATGGAACACTCACGCGGTACCGGGAGTTCCCCTGACAAAGTAGGTTGGGCAAGCTCTGGTTTAGAGGAGTTCAAAAGAACCCATGACCTCGTCTGGCCCATAAAGTAAGGGCATAGCTACCTTTCTAAGAGGCGCTTTGTTAGAGGGGGTGGATTGACATCCATTATGACCCTGACATTTGAAGTTGTCAAAGCCGCCGTAGCAGGCCTATTGATCCCTGAGGTTAACAGAGTGGATGGGAGGGTTAGGGATCTTAGATAAATCAATCGAAGTCATCAGAGGCCGTACCGTAGAACTTGTCTTGGGAGCCCCCAAGTCCATTGTGGGGTGTTCCTGTTGTTGACCAAAAAATTTAGATAAAGCATGAGTAAGCAGCCCATTAATTTCTTGTGCCGTAACAAACTGGTTTGATGAAGAACTTACAGGTGAATCATTAGTATCCTGTGCGGCGTCCAAGCCTGAGCCTGCCCCTTGTCCTTCCATCTCCGAAATTATAGAAACTTCATCTTTCTCCTCCTGATCCTCCTGAGAAGACCCCGCCGAGGCAGGGGTACCTTGTTGCCAAGATAAGTCTGGGATAGAGGATGGGATCGCCGCGTCCCTGTGGACATCGGCTACTGTGTGACTCGTTTGAGTCGGACGTCGGTGATCAGACCCTGGTTGCGCAAACCGCCAAACACCTAGGCCCATGGCCTACGCTCTCTTGAGAGTCTGAAACATTCTCAATTACTGAACCCCCTGAACTTTCCAATTCCAGGGTTAAAATATTAAGTGGCAAATCCTCTTTTGGGACAGGCACTGCACTGGACTCTGGGCCTTAACAACAAACTCTGTCTGGGGTAGAGGTACGATGAGATGCACTAGAAGTTGGTGAATGTCGAGAGGACTTCCGTTTATGAGAATCCTTTTTAGAGGATTTATGGCTACGGTGTGACCGCGAACTATTCTTAGATCTAGAGGAATCCTCGCCGTGACCACTGGTGGAACCTTCCGTCCTGCTCTTCTTACTCGCCGGTGAAGAGGCCCGACTAGATGACTGGTGTCTAAGAGGAGACCTAGACCGGGATCTCGCCCGAGACGAAGAGGCGGATACCGGGGGTGTAGGCTCTCTTGGGCGTTTAGGTGTAGCTGCAGAGGATACAGAACCCTGACTATTCTCCGCAGGCTTAATACTCGTGACCTCTAGAGGAATGTTTAGGGGGAGGGTGTTCGGAGAGCAATCTATCCCAAAGTGGGACGTTGTCACATTGAAGTGATTGGTATGTGCAACAATGGTAGTGTAGGCTGACATCTGTTGCCTAACCTCTCTTAAGGCTACCGCCGCGGTCTTATCATTATCACAAAGGACCTTTAAAGCTAATTGGGAGCAAAAAGAACAATTACGCATAACCCAGAGACCCCTTGAACGGTCTAGACATTTAACACACCTTATGCAACGGGTATGCGCAAAAATAGGGATCCCAGCACAAGCAGTGGTAGTGCACAAAGCAAAAACTGGGGCCACGGTAGCCATGACAGAGACTGGTGGGAGGAAACTACCGCCGGGTCTGTATTGGTCCGCCGGAGCTCAGCTCTGGAAAAAAAAGAAAATTTCCAGGAATTAATGCTCATAAGGTTAACCCAACATGTTCGCGCACAAGTGTTAATAACCCGCCGGGTAACGAGATGTAATGGCACAAACACAGCTCGCTACGCGGGGTGGTGGGTTCAGAAATCTAAACAAATCTTTTGATAAAGAAAGTGAAGAATACCCTCTGATATAATATAACGGTCCAGCATGGCGCTTATAGTCTCTTGGTGGTGGCGACTGTCTCAAGATTCAATTTTGTAACAAAGCAACCCCCCAAAAGACGCCGGCCCTTGAAATATTTTAGTAGAATAGCACAGGGCAGGATGATACGAGATCTGATGTCTAACGAATTGTCACAAAAGATCGCCGTAAGTTAGAAGGCGGCGATACCCACTTGTAGCACTAAATGGAGTGGTTAAATCGAAATCGAATTTGTAAATTCCTTAGTTTCTCCACCTAGGAGCACCCGCCGGGTGAGAAGAATCGATATATTAACCTAAATTGAACCTTCAATTGCCGTAAAGTAAATGCGGCGATACACATAGTATCACTAAATGGATTGGTTAACTAACTGAAAGACATAAGTCGTTCATCCCACCCTACCCCGGTGCACCCGCCGGGTGAGATGTCCAAACGTTAACCCCATAAGTTCCTGTCCCCACTTCTTTGTAAAAGATCGCCGGAGAGGAAAGCCTAAAACAACAGCTAGGTTTTTCAAGTGGCTTTGTAAAACCGGGTAGAAAAACTACATAACGTTATGTCCGCATGAACAATCGTTTTTATAGATGGGAACAGCCATCCCGCCGGGAATCAAAGGAGGCCTGAAACCAGGCATCCACAGAGACGCAGTCCTGGAGAGCCACAGACACCCCAACGCCCGGGAAACAAGCCAGTGTTAACAACCACGTGTGGCCCACCACGGCTCGCGGCCGGATTTTTTCATGGTGAAACCGAGAAAACCCCGCCGGAAGGCAATCCCACCCTGAACAGACACCATCTGAACAACAAGAGACACGAGGAGAGCCACGCACGACAACCCCAAGGTCACTCCATAATCCGTGGAATTAGCCAATACACAACTAAACCAGGAAACAATTATAGTCCGAGGAATTAGCCAATACACAACTAAAACCCGGATACACATGACACAGTAGGGCATATTTATCAATAATAAACAATAACACTAGTACATGTGGCAAAGCTATGAGCGGCTGGCTAGGCCTAGGTAGACGGCATAATAAAAGTTGAAATATACACAAACACTGGAAATATCACAACAGGAACCACCGCCAACACACCACCGTAGCATAAACTTCCGACCAAGGGAAGACTGACTCGGGACCCAGAAAAAACTTCACTAAGTGAAGAAAAATACGCTGGGAACGTCAGAAAACAAAGCTTACCTCATCAGAAAGATAAAAGGCAGCACTAACTAACGCGTAGTGAAAGCCGCCTGCATCACAAACTAACTCAGCTGTGAAAAAGTTCACATGTCCACAACGAGGGTACATCCGAAATAGATGCCCCATACACTCGACCCAAAATACACTGCACTGCGGGCAACCAGCCCAGGACACTCCTGCTACGCCTATCCTAACCTTACTCGATACATCCTAGAGTAAACAAATGAGAAAAAACTCACTAGGGACGCCACGAATGCGGAACTAGCGGAGCGTGGGGAGGCACGTCCGGGCAGGCTGAACGCAGAGCAGAAAAGGAAGAATGACGCCTGAATCAGCGTCTGGTCAGAAATCCACACAAGTACATCCACGATATGATGGAAAGCTTATTGGATATTTATTCTTATTTTCTTTTTGTTTTTATTTTTTCCGAAGTTTTTTCGTAGTGAGAACCCCATTCATAAGGACTGAAGCCATGAGTGAGGTCACGTGCGCTCATGATGAAGGCTCCTCAGTTTTTAAATGCTCTGCGCGGTAGATTAAAAAACTACGGCGGATTAGTGTTTGAAGAGGATGCCTTATGTAATAGGCATGTCGTCAATGATGGAGGGGCCACTAATAAATAAGTGGTTTGACATTGCATATAAAACCGGTTGTACCTTCGGGTTGTTATATTAACGAATTTGCGATTCGCGATAATTTGCCAAACAATTGATTGATACAATAGGGTATCACGGCCTTCAGACGGCGATCTATGAGGGCTTCTGGCAGAAGCCGGATTAGAGCTTAAGATAGGCTTTAGACTTTTTATGGGATAAAAAGTTGCCTGAATCTTACTAGTGGTTCAAGTGTAAAGGGATACTTGAAGGACTTCATCTTTAATAAAGATATGTTTCATCTTTATGAGGATTCAGAAGTTATGCTTAATTCTTTCGAACAGGTAAAAGATATGCTGAAATCCTTAATAAACAATTGGAACAATGTTGTTTGTTTGTTTAGTCTTTCTCTCCCGGCGACCCTTTTACAAAAAAGGTCTGGGGCAGGTACAATTGGTTTGACATTGCATATAAAACCCGGTGGTTATACCTTCGGGTGGTTATATTAACTGATTAGCAATTCGCGATCATTTGCCAAACATTTGATTGATACATAGGGTATCACGGCCTTCAAGACGGCGATCTATGAGGGCTTCTGGGAGAAGCCGGATTAGAGATTAGGATAGGCTTAGACTTTTTATGGGATAAAAAGATGCCGGAATCTTACTAATGTTTCAAGTGTAAAGGGATACTTGGAAAGACTTCATCTTTAATAAAGATATACTTCATCTTTATGAGGATTCACAGATATTGCTTAAAATCTTCTGGACAGGTAAATATATCCTGAAATCTTTAATATGAAACTAAAGGAAAACGAAAAGTAGTGGGTGGAGTGCTACGGTTCGTTGACCGGCGGTCTTGTGACACATATTTTGTACCATTTTTTGGGTGTAACCCTATGAGCATTAATCCCCGGAAAATTCTCTTTCCAGGGCGGAGTACCGGTGTTGCACCAGGTGACCAGGTAGTTCCCGGGGGCGGGGTAGTTTTCCCCCAGTCTCTGCCAATGTCGGCACTTGAACCTCTCATTGCTGTATGTTCAACGCCGTTAAGATCAGGTATCCCTATATATTATTTTTATTTGTTAATGAAATAATTTAATCACTGAATAATAACAAACAAATATATTTTCTATGATTATATTATGATAATATTGTGTTTATTTATAGTAATTTATTTTAATACAATTAAATATAAATTAAATGAATTAGTATACTTTATGATTTTGCTCACCAGCTCTGCTTTCAATGTGTTAATGAGCTATGGGAGCTTTTAATTATCATAAACCTTTACAGGGCTCTCTTTCAGAGAGTATACCGAGCTCGCAAGCGAGGGACAGCCACAGCCAAGGTGTATGGCGATACTCACAGTCCTGGCAGGACAGAACACATCCATGTGTGACTCAACTAGTGATGACATCCACCGGGATGCCGATGTACCATCTTCTATCCCAGTTTTAACATGGCAACATGTGGAGGTCCCGGCTTCAGCGGGATCTTCCCATGATAAGCCAGACTTAACGGATGAAGAACAACGATCTCTGGTCTCAGAGATGGAGGTTGAAGAGTCCAGTCACCTTCTAGGCGACTCTCAGGGTACTGTCGAATCTCCACGGAGTTCTTCATCGGCTAGGTATGTACCGGCGGAAGAGATTGATGGACTACTATTGAATACACTTAATAGGTTCTTTGGCCCTACGCCGGAAAACTCCTTCTGATACGGGAGATCCCGCGATGTCGACGAATGTGCGACCTCTGGCTACATCCTTTGCTTTAGCTAAAATACCTAACCATCCGCTTGTGTCAGACCCAATTTCCAATGTGCCAGGCACAACAGCTCTCACTATCCACTGTGCGAGTCATATCAGACATATCTCCCCCTCCTTTAGACAAGGCGCCAGTCAAAAAACAGGAGCTTTGCCTCTTTTTTCGGGCCTGATGAGTCAGGGGTAGCAATGTTACGGAAATGTTTTGGATGTTCATATTAAGGACATTCCAAGTTATTATAACCATGACTTATTCTTACCACCAAATCCCTCCAGAACGCCATTCTTGGTTCTCTCTTCCGGTTTTTGGTGTCCGGCGGAGTCCCCCTGCTTGGCTGCCATTAGCACGCCTTCCCCAGCTTACCTAGACCGCGAGTTTAGGTTAAGAAGAAAAGCGTTTAAACTGTTTTCGCAATATATGGTTCCCAGCAAGTAACAAAGTCTCTGTTACGCTCTTCTCAGGCAATAGAAGACGCGGAAGTCAGGAAAGCCATTGAACTTTCCCGGCGCTTGCTTCTCCAGACTTCCATCCCAAGTCTTTAGGAGATATTCGGACGGCCTTATTAGAGGCAGTTCGAGCAAGGCAGGATCTGAGGATGTTCTTAGTGAAGAAACTTCTTGACCGTATTGCAAGCCAAGTAGTTCTGTCTCCAGTTCTAATTCCTTCTTTGATTTCCAACCAGCAGTTTGGAAGACTGTTTTGAATTTGGCACAAGCATTCATGCAAGGTCCCCGCAAGCCCTGATGCCCTTGTTTGACCAAAGTATCAGGCTCTGGTGGTATCTGGGAGACTAACTGGTGGTGGCAGAAACAGAAAAGTTACGCATCAGTCATGTCTACGTTACGTTAAACCATCTCATATCTCTAGGATTCAAGGTCAACTTAGTAAAAGTCAAACCCTTGTTCCCCCACGAGTATTTCAGGGGATAGGGCTGGTCGAGGACACAGCTTCTCTCACTCTGAGTCAGAGTGTGGACACTCGAAACAGATTTCGCAAAAACTGTTTTATGTTTCTCCACAGTCTGAATACGACACAGAAACTTTGGGAATCTCTAGTCGGTTCTCTCAACGGGGTTCAGCTAACTGTGAAGTTGGGCCGGTTGAAAGTCTAACGTTTAATCTTGGAGGGCAACAAATTTTTCCCACTATTACCGGCGGGGATAATATGGCCTATCCCAACGTTATTACACAACTTACTAGCGGTTTGGGCGACGAGAGAAAGGTTGCACGCAGTCATGTCATGAACCTCTCCTCCGCCGTCGGTATGGGTGGACATGGATGCGTCAGGCACGATAGGTTGGGGCTTTTAGTCAAACCTCGGGCATCAGGGTCAAAGGTTTTGGTCCCATTTAGAAATCTTCCACATCAATGTTAAAGACTTACTAGTCCCCTTATCTGTCCTTCAGGCTCACGGCTCTGCTTTACGGGGCTATTCGTTGGCCTTCAGAATGGACAATCTGAATGTGGTTCACTGTATTCAGAAACATGGGTCAATAAGATCTCGGAAGTGGCTAAACGTGTCAGAAAAGATTTTTATACTAGCCAACAGGCTGAACATTCATCTTCACGTATCTTATCTCCCAGGCGTTGCAAACGTCTGGGCAGACGCTCTGTCTCAGAGACAAAGCACTTCAGTGGAATGGGCGCTCTTGCGTGTGCGGAGCATGACCATCCACAAGTGGTTTTGTTTGCGTCTGAGAAGCTTTCAAACCCCCCCCTGTCCCCCACCCGCGGGACGATAACGCCGGCGGGCGGACCTGACGCTCTGATGACGGACGAGAACAGGTTGAGTTCCTTTTATCTATTTTCCGCCGCCAGACGCGTCTCTAATGTGCCACGTAGTCAACAAACTACAGGATTAGCGAGGCGTAGTCTCGCTAATCGCGCCCCTGTGGCCGGTGCAGTTTGGTACCAGCATTTGTACACGTGGTGCCCGCACCCAGTGTCACTCCCGGTCAGGGTTGTTCCACTTAGAACACAATTGGCAACCTAGAAACCTCGCGGACTTGTTCATTATGGACATTCAGGAGGCCAAGTGGCTAGCACCATATGGTAGCGACGTGACCAAGATATTCACGAATCAATATACCCAGTCGACAAAGCGACAGTTTCAATCGGCATTGGCAAGCTTTTATGTCTTGGATTCTTAGAACAAACCAAACTGTGCCCTCGGTGGCGTTGGTTGTTAATTATTTAATGTATCTGTTCATGCAGAAACATTTATCTGAAATTGATTTATGTGGGCAGGTTTTAAACTCCGCCCACCTCCCCGTCAGCTCAGGCCTACATGGTCTCTGGACAAAGCATCGTAGTTATTCTCGTTCCCGTATGTACCAAAGACTGCAGATTTTACAAAAGGGCAGTATTCCTTATGGCTTTGGCTACCGGGAACAGAGTATCTGAGCTGGCGGCGATGAGCAACACACCTATTTGCCTCAGGTTTGATAGGCTTCATGAGTGTATTCACATTGCACCTTCCCCAGGATTCTTAGCCAAGAATGAGCACAGTGAACACGTGTTTTCAGAGTACCCGGTGCCGGCGTTAAAAAGGGGAAAGGTGCACCATCTTTTTTGCCCAGTGCAAGCTCTAACCAAATATTTAAGAGTGGCACCTCTAAATCACCAGGGTGCTTTATGGGTCGCAAGTCCGGGTGAACGCTTGATGGAGCGTACACTGGCTTCTCTCTTGGTCAAGGACTTTAAAGAGAAGAATCCCGGCGTTGTGGGTAAGACCCACGATTTACGCAAGGGGACAGCCTCTTTACGTTTCCTTAATAATCTTTCGGTGGAAGTTATTAAGTCCACACAGTTGTGGGCCTCTAATCAGGAGTTTTTTGACGCGCTGGTGTTCAGTAGCTCTGGACAAACCTTCCTTGCCATGTATAGCTTTACGGCAGAGGGTCTAGGTGGCCCTTTTAGTCACGTTTTGTTTAATTTCAAGAAAAAGGGGGGGGAGGGTGCAGTCAGTGTGACATAGGACACCCTAGACCCCTCCGGAGTATGTGTTCGGAACATACGAGCTGGGATACTGTTTGTAGGCATTGTTTTATAAAATTTCTCTGTAGTATTTATTGCAGGAAATTGTGCTAAAGGCCAATAGTAGTGTTACAACAATTCTTGTTGTAAGTAGCTTTGGCTGTGAAGCAATAGATTTTTGAGAAATCTCGGTAGTTGCAACTACGACTTTTACTTTTGAAGTAATTACTTCTCCATAAGTACACGAGTTCAGTACTTCTATGAATGTACAAGAATTCATTTATGTTTGGTTATATTTTTAGGAATATATCCACTAGTTAATGGGGTTTATATGTGCACATGTAAACTTATAAGTTTTTAGTTTTCACCACTTACTTTAAGGGGGGTGCCTTCTTAACTAGCAGATCTGTGTACAGAGTCTCAGAGTTAACCCTTTTTCAAGCAGGCTTCTTTGAAGCACGCTCCTGCTTGTACCCCTTTTTGAAGATTTAGGCTGTATCAAGTTTATGCACCCGAATATCTCTTTTTTACAAGAGTAAGAATACTATGTGGTTGTTTGATTATCTGCTTTTCTAGAGTTATGATATGATTACGAATGTCCCCCTCCAGTCTTAGAAATCAGGCATGTTCGTCAATGATGGAGGGGCCACTAATAAATTATAGGTTTGACTCCTGTAAGGAGATAAAGAAAACCTAATATTTAGTAGTGGCCCCGTAATCATTGACGACTGGGGCCCTCCCGACCCGACCATCCCCTTCCCATTCGTTGATGTATTCAGGATTTTGGTTTACTTGATATGTCAGTGAAGGAAGAATGACGCCTGCAGTAGCGTCTGGTCAAAGATCCACACAAGTACATCCACGATATGATGGAAAGCTTATTAGATAGTTATTCTTATTTTCTTTTTGTTTTTATTTTTTACGAAGTTTTTTCGTAGTGAGAACCCAATTCATAATGACTGAAGCCATGAGTGAGGTCGCGTGCGCTCATGATGAAGGCTCCTCAGTTTTTAAATGCTCTGCGCGGTAGATTCAAACTACGGCGGATTAGTGTTTGAAGAGGATGCCTTATGTAATAGGCATGTTCGTCAATGATTACGGGGCCACTACTAAATATTAGGTTTTCTTTATCTCCTTACAGGAGTCAAACCTATAATGTAGTCTAGTTTCTGAATTACAGACAATACCTCTGCCTGACTCTACAACCTAATAGGATGATAATTGCTGAAAATGGACAGAGAAAGTGGTAGGCTACATATATATATATGCATTACCACAAGCCCACCGAAACGTCAATAAAATACCCTCATTGTTCCCTGATTAAATAGCACTGTATGAATATTCCCATATTCAATATATGCTATAGGGGTGCAATGCCTGGTGAGTTATCTGCTCAACAGGAGGCGTTGTGTGTGTGTCAGTGTGAGAGTCCCGAGTGTAGGGGTTTTGAGACAGTGAAGCACGGGAACGAGGTGGCTTCAGAGATGGGTCGTTTCGGGCCATGAGTGAGCACCATGCCTCATGTGAAGGCAAGATTAGGTGCTCGTTGTACTCTACGTGCTTCACATGTCTCACTCCCTAGACTGGAACAAAACCTCACAGGCTTCATTGTTCATTGTAAAGCGGTGAATGTTAAGGCTCTCAGCTATGCCCGAGAGGAAGTAAGTTGGAATATAGAAAAAAACAAAATATAGAATAAACTACATTTTGTCTATAAAGCCTTACTAAAAATATAATAATTGCAGTATTTAATGCTATGAAGATGCCCAGTGGTAATTACATTTGCTATCATGTCTATGGTAGTATAATTGAGCAAATCATAAGCACCTTGTATAATAAAAAGTTCCAGTTGCGTAAGGAAACTCAATTTGAACTTTCCCGCGTCAGCGATTGCAACAACCGGACATACCAAACGTAGCATTTGATAAAATTTCCATTTCGTCATCACTAAGTTGCTCTCCGATTAGCAAGAAATGGACTAAGAAATATTTTAAGGGCCTGGGGTGTGAATAAACTTGGTATATTATATTTTGTTTTGTTTTGCTAGGACAGTGTGACGTGTGTGGGGCCGTGGGCAGCCATGTTCAGGTGAAAGTAACATCGCTGCTACAATTGTCACAGATTTTGCCATAATCGGGCAATATTAACCAGTTGAGTCCTATAGAGAGCTGTATTTAGTGATCGTAAAGCGTGCCAGATGATGGTAAATATGTGGAAAGTGCGGGAAATAACAGAGAAAGTGTAAGTATACCGTCGTGTTTACTCGTCAGCTGATTACCAAACTTTCATGGAAAACTACAATTAAATCTTATTCCAGGTCACCAAGAGCAAGGAGCTCAATGACAATAAGATCTCGCATGCTTGTTAAGTTCGTTAATTTTCTTCACGAAGAAGGTGATAATTGTGTGTAAATAGGTCAGGGTTGGGAGGTAACAGGTGTGCTGGGCGGGATCTGTCAAAATTCCAGGTTTCAATGTTATTTTAATAGGCCTAGGCTACCACGATTTTTTTTATATAGGCCTATTTGAAGATAAATATTGAATCTAGGTCTATATGCTCTAAAGATCATAAGAAAATTTGGAAAAACTAATACCTAGGCTAGCCTAAGATGGTCACTAATTTTCCCATGGATTTTTTATTTTTCCTGTTAGTTTTTCATCATAGCCTATTATCCTATATAGTGTTTGGAAATAAGGTCAATTTAAAGATGGTAATTAAATTGCTAAAAAATAGTTTCGATTGTTTTTATGTAGCCTAGTTTAGAGGGTAGCATTCAAGGAGACTACTGCAGGACTCTTCTTCGTCTTACCTCTGACCGGGTATAGGCTATCCTAGTGTTTACTACCCTATACCCCTTTGAAAGGACATTAGCCTAACCTAGTAACCTAGGTGGGGGCTGCTGCCCACACCCCCCCCGCTTTGACTTAGATTTTTGGTGTATTTGTCTGTGAAGTGGGTATTTTTCAATTTGTTGATAACGAAAATCCTCCATGCGGACTATATGGAGAAAAATATGGCGAATCTATTGGTGCCTATTTTCCCTAATAAATTGTTTTTCATAACGTCGCACTAGTGTCTTTGAATATTATCGTTTAGAGTTGTGTAAGGGTGTTTTGATGTGTGAAAATAGGCGTAAATGCATATTTACCCATTAAACAACAATCTATAAACACGTCCCTTCACTCGCGAAAAATAACTATTTGGCCATAACCGTTTGCCGTTGGATACAAAATATGTAGGGGGGGGGGGAAGCCCCCCCTCCAAGATTTATTGAAATCGTCATATACGGTATTTAAACAGTAGGGGGCAAAAACCAAATTTTCCCCAACGCTTCTTCTTCTCGCTCGGATGTAAACAAAGCCACCCGCCTCTTGCGAGGTAGGCGATATAGGGGATATTTTGTTTTTTCAGGATCAGTAATAAATTTGTACGTGCATTTAGACACATATAGGAATGAAATACATGGTATAAGAAACCTGTAGGCCACGATAAAATCGATGTATGAATTTAATTACATCATCTTTGTATTGTCCGGATATAATTACAACCCTCGGCGAAACCGTTTCCCTATTATACAAGATCTTAAGACACGCCGCCCGATAGTGGGGAGGGCTATGAAGTACAGGGGAAAATGAGGGGTTAAATGCGTAAAACGGCGATAAAAACGTATTTAGCAAAACTTGGCTCGGGTTTTAACGTATTTCATAGGCCTAAAACCCAATATTTCGAAAAGCCCAGCCAAGTCTTGGCCAAAGGTGGCTCGGATTTTTGCTGTTGGTAGACAAAAAAATTACAGTAACCTCATTTAGAAATTTGGCTCAGGTTTCCCGATATTGCAAAGCCATAAAACCCGAGCCAAGTTTGGCTCTGATTTTGCGAGTTTTAAGAGTAAAGAAATTAAAGTAACCTAATTTAGAATTTTGGCTCATGTTTCCCTAAATTGCAAACCCCCAAAAATTATTTTTTAGGAAAACCAGAGCCAATTTTTGGCAAAACTTGGATGGGATTTTGAGAATCGGAAAAGACTAACGAAATGTCTGAATCGGCTCATGATTTCCCTAATTGCAAAGCCATATAACCAGATTTATCGAAAATGTAGCACTTATTTAAATCATAAATATCCAGTAAGATAGACCTAGTACTGTACATTGGATACAAGCCTAATCATCACCTAACGCCTACAATGTGTCCGTAGTACCTAGTAGGGTATATTCCTGCGAAACGGCATGCATTATATCTCAAGAACTGGGCAGTGTTATAGCATATTTATTGTTTGTACATATATATTTATTATGTATGTTGCTTCGTAGTTTACTATAAATGGAAAATATACTTGGTAAATGAATAATTAGAGGGCATCTGTGGACTCTCTTTTTCAATTTCCCAGCCCAGGTGGTGGGCGACGAGTGGGAGTGAGTCGAGTTGTATTCTGCTATTCTATTGGTCAATAAACTGGGTGTGACGTCACGAGCGATGATGGTATATGAATGGTTTGTTGTGGGAGTACGTCACTGTTCTAGACGGGACGTCACAAATTCTCGCAACATTTTAACGGGTGTAGAAATACACGTCAGTCCATATAATGAGCCTCCTTTTGTTTCTCAATCCCTCTACGACGTCACATTGATTCATTTATTATCCTTGTGTTTATAATCTCTCGGATTGGCCAGTCGGCCATATTTGAAATGGTGGAAACTGTTGTTCAATGAATAGTGAAGTGTTTTGCTTTATGAAAACACCTAAAAAATCTTCTATTTAACGGGATTACCAACGGAGCTTCCAGCGGAATTGTGTTAATTTGGCTGCAGACCATATTGTCCAGTACACCAAGGGTAAGTGTTTTTTTCATACCGTCGTTAGTTTGGGTCCAAGCCTAGGCTACGATTACCACAGAATCTTTAATGAATATCCTCATACAGACTTATTTCCTTCACTTACCTCGTCAATAATAACCCATATAGGTGGAGAGGCCCTGAATTATATCAAAGAAAAAGTGATGTTGAAACATTATCTGCAATTTAGCCATGTTGATTAACTCTTAGCCCACTTAACCCCTTCAGACTCATATGACACAGAGCTTGGCAGATTAGCAATAAGAAATAGAGTTCTCTCACTCTTATAATTACCTCTTTTGGCGACCGTCAATCTTTTATGAATTAAATACCAACCAGCGGGGGGGTGGGGGCAGCAGCCCACCTAATATACTAGGTTAGGTTAGGTAAGGTTGTTAGGTACGCTAACATTACCCCTTATTTTCGTCTTTTACCCTCAATTTCCCTGTACTGTACTGTACTTCATAGCCCTCCCCACTAATCGGGGCCGTATCTTAAGATCGTAATTGTTTAAATCGAAGTCCTCTTTTTCTAGTTATTAAAAATGTATTCTATGGTGTATATATGATATAGAAGCAATAGAACTGTTCAAATTACCTGGGAAGTGTATATTAAACTAAATACAAAACTTTGAATAATGAGGTAAGAGATAGACTATGTGTTTTTTATCACTTTTCAACCCAAGACCAGCGGAGGTCTGGGGGCAGCAGGCCCCCAGGATGCCCAGGTTACCTTAGGTTAGGTTAGGTTAGGTTACGTTAATGACCAGCTATGTAAATACAGTAGTGAACATTTGGTTCAGTCTGTGCTCAAAATCCATTTTCTTTAGGAGGAGGCCATACAACTAAACATTAGCGTGATGTTGAAACATTATCTGCAATTTAGCCATGTTGATTAACTCTTAGCCCACCTGCACAACACTTGCCTCCAAGAAACACTACACAAACACCTGGACCTGTTCCTCATGCCCCTCCCTCTCCCAGTCAAATTCCTCACCTAAAACCCTTCCACCTCTCCTCACCATCCCACCAAATCTTCCCATATCATCACTCCCCCCCCTAAAACCCATCCACCTCTCCTCCCTAACCCACCTAACCTTCCCATACCATCCACATCCTCAACTCACACCACACCCCATCCTAATCCATTCCAACCCCCATCTCCTGCTCCCCCAATCCCCACCCCCACCTCAACCCATCCCAACCCCCAGCCCCTCCCTCACCCCCACCCCATCCTCGTGCAGCAGCACCCAACATACATCGTGCACATAACATTAACATTCTTCAACTGAACATAGATGGCATCAACACAAAGAAACACGAACTCTCACACTTCATCAAACAACACAACATACACATTGCCATCTTACAAGAAACAAAACTCTGCACAACACAAAAAACACCCACATTTCATAATTTCACCACCATCAGACAAGACCGGGCTGTCGGCGGGGGCGGTGGACTCATCACCCTGGTACACAAAGAAATATCATACATAGTAACCAGTGTACAAACCAAATCCCTCCTCCCCCCAAATGATAACACAACAGAAATACAATCAATTAAAATACACACTGGCAACAACTCCAACATAACCATCATGAACACATACATCCCTCCCCAAACATCCCCTACAGTACCAAATGAATACAGACCACACTTACAACACATCACAAACACCCCACACACCCCACACATCATCCTGGGTGGTGACTTCAACGCCAAGACGTCGGCCTGGTTTGTCGACAACCCGACACAGACAGAGGGCTGGTACTACAAAACCAAACCGATAACCTCATCATCCTTAACGACATCCATCAACATACCCATATTCCTCACCAAGCCCTCTATAACCCATCATCTCCTGACATCACCTTTTGCTCCCCAGAACTCGCCCCCACAACATCCTGGAGGGTGGTCAGAACCTTAGGCTCTGACCACCTCCCGATCATTATCACCACCAAAACCAGACTCACCCCAGCTAGCCACAAACACACATACACCAATTATAAAAGAGCTAACTGGGAAGCATTCACAAATGAGACAGAACAACACTTCACAACTCTAAACAGTTACACCCATCACTAACATCAACAATGCTGTACACATACTCAATAAAACTATCCAAAACGCTGACAAGAAACACATTCCAAGAGGTAACAGGAAAAGACACAACCCCAACTTCACCACCAGAAATTCAAAACCTCATCAGACAACGCGACATACTGAAACACTCCCCAGCACCCCACACACAAGACATCACACAACAAATTCAAAGCACTCAACACCCAAACTAACAACAAAATACAAGAACAACAAAAACTAAATTGGAATAACTTCCTACAAACACTTGATCACAAAAACAAACCCCAAAAACTCTACAAAACACTAAACAGCATCACACTTTCCAACAGCAACACAACACAATCACATGCTGCAATCACAACAACAGACTCTACTTCCTTCATGTAAACAACAAGCAAACACTCTCATCAATCACTTTTCACATGTCAGCCACCTAAAACCTCACAAAGACGACCGACGTGTCATCCGACGTAAGAGACAATTCCCCACAGACCCTGACTATACACCCTTCACCAATCACCAGACAAAGCATATCATCAACAATCTCAAGCACTCACCCGCCTGTGGCCTGGACAACATAAGCAACATACACCTCAGACACCTGGGACCACAAGGCATACAAGCACTCACTAACATATCAAACTACAGCTATTCACACAACAACAAATACCAGACATTTGGAAGCATGGTATCATCATCACATTCCCCAAACCCAACAAAGACCCCACGCTAGCCTCCTCGCACCGCCCCATCACACTTCTTTGCTCCCCCTCCAAAGTCATGGAACGCCTAGTATTACAAACTAATTACACCTGACCTACCCCTAGCTCCAACACAACATGGCTTTAGGCCACTGCACTCCACAAACACTCTTCTCACAGACCTTACACAAAGAGCTTTCGACGGCATCAACTCAGCTAGACCACCACACAGATCACTATTAAGCCACACTTGAACATTAGTAAAGCCTTCCGATGCCATCCCCCGACACAACCTAACAAACAAATCTACAACACAAACATGCACAACAACACAAAAAGGTGGCTGGCCAACTTCCTAGCAGGCAGATGTGCACACGTATCTTTTGCCGGTCAGTCATCTAAAATCAGAAACTTTCCAAACGGAGTCCCACAAGGATCCGTCCTATCGCCCGCACTCTTTAATCTGTAGGGGTGCAATGCCTGGTGAGTTATCTGCTCAACAGGTGGCGTTGTGTGTGTGTAAATGTGAGAGTCCGAGTGTAGGGGGTGAGACAGTGAAGCACGGGAACGAGGTGGCTTCAGAGATGGGGTCGTTTCGGGCCATGAGTGGGCACCGTGCCTCATGTGAAGGCAAGATGGCAGGTGCTCGTTGTACTCTACGTGCTTCACATGTCTCACTCCCTAGACTGGAACAAGACCTCACGGGCTTCACTGTATTGTAAAGCGGTGAATGTTAAGGCTCTCAGCCTATGCCCGAGAGGAAGTAAGTTGGAATATAGAAAAAAAAACAAAAAAAACATGCACGATATAACTACACCCAATACGCCCCAAATAAACTTAGCCTCCTATGCAGATGACATAACACTCACATGCACACACCATGACCCAAAAAGATCAACAGATCTCCTTCAACCCTATCTCAACACACTACATGGTTGGTGCACTACAAACAGACTTAATCTAGCCCCAGCCAAATCCACCACAACCCTGCTCACAAGTTGGACAGGAGCACACGGATACATCCCTCAACTCACCATAAACAACACACCCCCTAACCCTACACACCCACCCAAAATCCTAGGAGTAACATATGATACTCATATGACATTCAAACAGCACACCACAAACATTAAAAAGAAACTGACACCCAGACTTAACGCCCTCAGGTCACTTGCTCACACAAATTTGGACACAACAAAGAAACTACCACCACAGTATATAAACAATACATAAGATCAGTGATGGAATACACAAGCCCAGCCTGGGCTTCTAACCTAGCTGAAACTCATCATAAGACCTTACAGACTATTCAAACAAAGCCCTGAAGATCATTACAGGCTGCACAGCTACTTCACCCACGATCACCTACATCAAGAAAACAAAATTCTCAAAGTCAAAGACCATCTGGACATGAGAGGCACCCAATTCCTGGCAGCAGCCTCCACGAACCAAGACCACACTAAACTACATGGCAACACACCCACAGACACCAAGAAATATCAAAACAACACCCAGCACACGGTATCACACAATTATTGTCCTCTCTCCCTCCCTGCCCACCCCGAACCAACTTCCAGAAGCACATCCATACTCATATCTCTCACCGATCCATCCACTCACTCACAGACAACACGCAGCTGCATGCACGACCTCCCGAAATCCATCCTTCCGAATCCTCCCTTCCTCGCGAGGACAGAGTCCACCTGGCCAGGCTGAGATGCGGACACCATCCAGCTCTCCTGAGCTATCAGAAGCGACTGGATGACTCCGTTGTCGACGCCTGCCCGGGATGTAACACAGCACCCCATACCATTAAACACAATCATAGAAGACTGCATTTCACACAACCACTTACGCCAACAACACAATCTACACTCAATGAGAGCTCTGTGGGAAAGCCCGATCGTGGCCATGGCCTTTCTCAGGGACTCGGAGCTGTTCGGCCAGGCAGCTTAGGGAACAACAACAACAACAACTCTTAGCCCACTTAACCCCTTCAGACTCATATGATGCAGAGGTTGGCAGATTAGCAATAAGAAATAGAGTTCTCTCACTCTTATAATTAACTCTTTTGCCGACCGTCAATCTTTTATGAATTAGGCTAAATACCAAACCAGCGGGGGTGTGGGGGCGGGAGCCCCCACCTAATATACTAGGTTAGGTTAGGTAAGGTTGTTAGGTTACGCTAATATTACCCCTTATTTTCGTCTTTTACCCCTCAATTTCCCTGTACTTCATAGCCATCCCCACTATCGGGGCCGTATCTTAAGATTGTTGGATAATGGGGACAACTTTTTTTCCGGAGATTCTAATTAATGACAACCACTGTATAATGATGAAAACTAGCTAAAAAAAAAAACCCCAAAAAAATTACAAAATAAAAGTTGGCCAGGTTCCTGGATATGTTCCTTAATTTGCATGAACAAATTGTAATAGGCCTATAGAAACCTAATAAATCATATAAATAACAAATCCACAAAAATACAATCATTGAAAATAGCTGTGGTCCGTCTCCTTAATAACCGAAAAAACGCCCATTCTAATAAATCTCAGAGCTCTTTCGGACAGTCACAGTTTACAAACGCCTTCTTTATGCAGTGTAATCAATATTTACCCCCTGCTGGCAACATAGATGACGTTTCCAAAATTCCAGGGGGGGGGGGGGGGGGGCAAAGCCCCCTCTCAACCCATCGTGTATCCAACATTGGCATTATAACTAAGACTATGAATAGGGCCTACACTCCTTTCTCAAAATCTGGAGGCAAAAACATAACAAATAAGGGGTGCGAGTCTATTCCCTATAATTACTAATACAGTAAAAGTCCTTAATCCGACGACCGATGATTCGAATCTCCCAATAGTCCGACTTTTTCAATTTGAGGCCAAATCCGAATTCACCCGATGGTCCGAATTTCAAGGAGTCCCAAAGTCCCCTTTTTGAGGTATTAGTCCACTCAATTGACACATAATGGAGCACACACATATCATATGTTCATGAATTCACTTTAAAAGTTTACCATTGTCATTGTAGCCTATTGCCTACTTCAAAACATTCAGATTAATGGTCAAAGGAAGCTACTGATATAAACGTAAACACCACATCGTCTGCTAGAGAGTTTGTTTTGCTCTTGAACGCATCCTTGGGACGCTCCGATGCGCTACTGACTTGCACCGCATTTTCTGCAAGCGCAATCAGTCTTGAGCTTGAAAACGCACCTTTGGACGTTCCGATACGCTACTATTTATAGTTCAGTGATCGGAGCGTCCCAAGGGTGCTTTCAAGACAACAAGACAAGGGTGCTTTCAATACAATATAATATAACAGAGCACGTCACAAAAGGAAAATTACAAGAACCTCTCAGGGAAGTGCCGTTGTTAAGGCATTACTTCCCGAACCACATCTGATCTGATCTTCAAGAGCAAGACAAACTCGCTAGTAGACGATGCGGACATATGATGTTTAGAAGAAGAAGAAGACTTTTATATCAGCAGATTCCTTTGACCATTAATCTGAATGTTTTGAAGTAGGTAATAGGCTACAATGACAATGGTAAACTTTTGAAGTGATTTCATGAACATATGATATGTGTGTGTCATTTGGGTGGCCTAATGCCTCAATGTTTTCGTCAGGCCATTAATACACAGGTTCATAGGGGTAAAGTCCGATAATCCGAACGAGGGCCGTCCGCTGCCCTTCGGATTAACGGAAGTTTACTGTATATCGTTCATCTTGGGACGATATCGCTACTATACAGTATACTAAGAGTATTGATAAATAGAAACGGTTTGAATATCAAGAACGCAATTACACAGTGCACCAATGGCATTTTATACACGTTGTTGAAACATATACACCGCTGATGTTAATTAACCGGGTGTAAGATTAAGCGGGTGTAAAAATAAGCGGGTGTAATGACGACATGTTGGCCGAGGGCTGGAATGACGTCATCGCTGTGGCCCGCCTTGGCTGGTGACGTCACGATAATCAACAACCAATCACAAGCAAGGATACACACGTCTTGGCTTGGTTAATCAGATGGCTATATCTAGTTAATCTCCGTGTTTTCAACCCCTCTCTTTCCCTGATTATATTTCATACCCTCCCAGCTATCGGGGTTTAGTATTGTTGAGGTAAGTGAAGAAAAAACTAAGAGATATGAGGGATATAAATAAGGATCTTAGTTAATGGGCAAACAAAATACGGTGACTACCGCTACATAGGATCTTACCCAACTCGGCTCGGACAGCTCAGCCCACTTTTGGACAACTCGGCCCATTATTTGAGACAGCTCGGCCCCATGTTTTGCTATGGGGCAATTTGACGAGACCAGTCAGGATATAGGATGGGGGAGAGCTAAGTGGAGGGTTTATGGGGGAGGCCATGTCTGCAGCACCAAACCCTTCCAAACTCACTTTTTTTAAAATTTAGGCTCAACTGTTAGGTTAATTTAAGGTTAGGTTAGTTGCATGTTTCAATATTGCAAAATAATGGGTAAATAGGAATTTGCAGAAGGAAGAACACCTTAAAACACACTATACTGATGATTTGGACCGACAGTTAGCCCATCGATCTTTTTTAGGCCTAATAGGTCTGGTAGAGCCTACATCATTGCTATATATGTCATTAACCTAAGAAGTGCGCATGGGGGGTAATGAGACACCACACTCCTGTGCTGACGTATTTGAGCTGTTCCCATCACTAACATCGTTATTTTACCATAAATAGCATTAATACTTATCCATATTTCCATTATAGGTTGATTATAAAGGTATTAACCTGTTACAACAATAAAACAAATGGAAACAGTGTTTGGATGGTCAAAATCGGAGATACAGGCGGAGTTACATAATGTATGGCTGAGGCAACCTCCCTCCACCCCTCCCTTGTCTGGAGAGACACTGTTCCGCAATAGTCTCTCTCTCGCTCTTTCCCACGCTTGGTAACAGTGATGACACGCCCTGCTACCAACTCGCTAATGTTAGCACGAAAATAAACCACAGAATAAGGGAATAACAGGGAAAATAGGTGATAACTGAAGGCGGGGAGGAAAGTAGGGGAGGTGGAGGAGTGATATTTGGCATGGCCCAGGGGCAAAAAACATTTTTTTTTTTTTTTGGGTGTTTTAAATGGATTTTTTTTTCCCCTTACTCTTAACCCGGTGAGACCCAGCGTCGCACGTGTTGCGTCGGCAGGGGTTGGTCACCAACTCCCCGCGGCGCCTCACGGGCGTCCGACATATAAAAAACACTTACGTGGCTCGTAAGGTAGGAAATGGCGGGAGAATAGGAGGGGGAGGTACCGTAGTGTGTGTGGGAGCCGGGCCAGTAGGTGTGAGCGGGCCGAGACAGCCGCGCGGCTGGTGGTGGTGGGCTTAGTGGGGATAGTTTACACCCTTAGTTCACCGCCACTTTGAACCTTCATTACTCCGGTCGTATGGGAGCTAGAGGCTTGAGATTTATGTGAGACACTCCTTAGGATGTATGCCGTACAATGCCATACTCAGTTTTTACCCTAGTGCTCCCGGGCGGGTGGTCATTCGGGGGCGACGAACTATTGAACCCCCCCCCCCCAAATGACCGAAATGAGTGGTTTTTTTTTTATTTTTTTTATTTGTTCTTCATTTCTCACCATTCTCTTCATTTTGGCTCAACAAAAATTTTGAGGCTCCCCCCCCCCCAAAATGTCCGGTGATTTTTTTTTTTTTTTTTTTTTGTTCATTTCTCATCCTTGTCTTCCATTTTAGCAAACAAAAAAAATAAGTGATAATGGCTTGGGACTGGGGTGAACAAAATATTATAACTAGCCGGGGCTCAACGGTTAAGAGTCTCCTTCCGCATTCGCCGAGGGAACTCTTAAGAGTCTCCCCGTAGTTCCCGGGTTAGAGCTGGAAATGTATTATAAGGAATGGTGATGGGCTGGTCTATCAGAGTGAGAACTGAGCGATCTCTGCCATACCCATAGCTTACTCTGACTGTTCCTTTTACTTATAATTTTCTAGATCTCAAGTGACGGCGTCTCTTCCGTGGATTGACCTCCCAATCTACCAAGATTGGAAGCTAAAGCGTCACATTTTTCCTTTGCCCCTCAACTTTCTCTTCATAATTGGTGTGGGGAACAGGGCCATGGGTGGGCTTTGGTTTCCCGGGCGTTTCCGCACCCCCTCAGCTCCCCGCCATGGAGTGGCTTCGGTCAGGCTTTACTGTGGTCGGCACGGAGGGTTCTGTGGGCACTCGTTTGTGGCCTTGACCTTGCTCAGGGCCTTGGGGCTGTTCGGCCAGGTAGCTTGGGGAACAACAACAACAACAACATAAGGGAGAAAAAAATATAACGCTAAAATACACACCACAGCTAGCCTAGCAGTGCGATCTATATGGGTGATGGCAAAGTAACATAAATATTAAAAAAAATTCGCATAGGCTACTGTAGGTTTAAACTTCCGGAAATTTATTCCTATTTTAACTTACGTCCGCCGCTGCACTCATGTTATTGTTGTGAAGCTCTCGGCTCTCACTGCCACTCTTTGCCAGAGTAAGGTATGTCCCATAATACTGTGTTTTTTGCACTGTTAACAGCGTGGGTGTGGGGGCGGCGCCCCACTCAATAATACTAGGATAGGTTAGGTAAGGTTGTTAGGTTACTAATGTCTTTTTTATGCTTTAACCCTCTTTTTACCTGAACTTCATAGCCCCCCACTAGTGGGGGGCATGTTTTTTAAATTGTTGGATAATGGGTAAATACTCATTCAGCTCCTCTTCAGTATAAAAGAACACTATATCTGAAGGAAAATTTCAAAAAAACAAAATCAACACTTACTGAATCGCTGTCGGTCCAAAAAGTCAGGTTACCAAACACACTAATCAATGAAGGAACTGATGAGAAAAAGGATTATAATACAAAAACACATACGTGACCTAAATTAAATTTACCCCATTTTTTCCAAATTCCAGTAGGCCTAGGTCAGAGGTCTTAAGGCCCTAAGAACCATTTAACCAAATTACCTGAATTGATTAAGAATCCGTAGGTAGGCTAGTGATTGATTAAGAAGCGTAGGTAGGCTAGTGATTGATTAAGATCGTAGGTAGGCTAGTGATTGTATTAAGATCGTATGGTAGGCTTAGTGATTGATTAAGAGTGGATCTTACAGGTAGGCTAGTGATTGATTAAGAGCGCGTAGTGTAGGCTAGTGATTGGAGTAAGATCGTAGGTAAGGCTAGTTTAATAATGAACAGCCTTTAGTTAGATAAACTAGTTATTTATTAGTGGCCCCTCCATCATTGACGAACATGCCTATTACATAAGGCATCCTCTTCAAACACTAATTCGCCGTAGTTTTGAATCTACCGCGCAGAGCATTTAAAAACTGAGGAGCCTTCATCATGAGCCGCACGCGACCGTCACTCATGGCTTCAGTCATTATGAATTGGGTTCTCACTACGAAAAAACTTCGTAAAAAATAAAAAGAAAAAGAAAAATAAGAATAACTATCCAATAAGCTTTCCATCATATCGTGGATGTACTTGTGTGGATTTCTGACCAGACGCTGAAACAGGCGTCATTCCTCCTTCTTTGCTCTGCGCTCAGCGTGCCCGGACGTACCTTTGAGTCTGCGCTGGTTCCGCATTCGTTGCGTCCCTAGTGAGTTTTTTCTCATTTGTTTACTCCAGGATGTATCGAGTAAGGTTAGGATAGGCGTAGCAGGAGTGTCCTGGGCTGGTTGCCCGCAGTGCAGTGTATTTTGGGTCGTATGTATGGGGCATCTATTTCGGAGTACCCTCGTGGTCACGTTGTGGACACGTGAACTTTCACAGTTTGGTTTAGTTTGTGATGCAGGCGGCTTTCATTACGCGTTAATAATTGCTGCCTTTTATCAGTCTGATGAGGTAAGCTGTGTTTTCTGACGTTCACAGCGTATTTTTCTTCACTTAGTGCAGTTTTTTCTGGGTCCCGTGTCAGGCTTCCCGGGGTTGGGAAGTTATCGCTCGGTGGTGTGTTGGCGGTGGTTACTGTTGTGATATTTCCAGTGTGTGTTTATATTTCAACTGTTTTTATGCCGTCTACCTAGGCCTAGCCAGCCGCTCGTAGCTTTGCCACATGTCTAGTGTTATTATTTATTATTTATAAATATGCCCTACTGTGTCATGTGTATCCGGGTTTTAGTTGTGTATTGGCTAATTCCTCGGACTATAATTGTTTCCTGGTTTAGTTGTGTATTGGCTAATTCCACGGATTATGTGTGACCTTGGGTTAGCGTGCGTGGCTATCCTCGTGTCGTGTGTTGTTCAGATGGTATCTGTTCAGGGTGGGTTTCCTTCCGGCGGGTTTTTTCTCGGTTTCACCGTGAAAAAAAGCTGACCGAGAGCAGTGTTAGGCCACACGTGGTTGTTAACACTGGCTGGTATCCCCGGCGGAGGGGTGTCTGTGGCTCTCCAGGACTGCGTTTCTGTGGGTGCCTGGTTTCAGGCCTCCTTTGATTCCCGGCGGGATGGCTGTACCCATCCATATAAAACGGCGTTCGTGTGGACACTCGTTTTAGGAGTTTTTTCTACCTGGTTTTACGACAACCACATGAAAAAACCTAGCTGTTGTTTAGGCGTTCCCCCCGGCGATCTTTTACAAAGAAGAGGGGTCAGGAACTTATGGGGTTAACTTTTAGACTTCTCACCCGGCGGGTGCACCTGGGTAGGGTGGGATGAACGACTTAGGTCTTCCAGTTAGTTAACCAATCCATTATAGTGATACTCTGTGTATCGCTGCCTTTACTATTTACGGCCTTTGAAGGATCAATTAGGTTAAAAATCGATTCTCACACCCGGCGGGTGCTCCTAAGTGGAGGAACTAAGGAATTTATAAACAAATTCATTTTAACCTATTTAATTGGGTGATACTATCAGTATCGCCGCCTTCGATTTTACGGCGATCTTTTGGGACAATTCGTTAAAAATCAGATCTCGTATAATCCTGCCCTGGGCTATTCTACTAAAATAATTCAAGGGCCGGCGTCTTTATGAGGGGGGGCTTTGTTACAAAATTGAATCTTGAGACAGTCACCACCTCCTACAGACTATAAGTGCCATGCTGGACCATTATATCAGAGGGTATTCTTCATGTTCTTTAGCTAAAAGATTTGTTTAGACTTATACCCAGCCGCGTAGCGAGATGTGTTAGTTGTGTCTTTGCATCCCGTTACCCGGCGGGTTATTACACTGGTGCGAACACTTGGATTAACCTTATGAGCATTAATTCCTGGAAATTTTCTTTATTTTTCCAGAGCTGAGCTCCGGCGGACCATTACAGACCCGGCGGTAGTTCCACCCACCAGTCTCTGTCATGGCTAATGTGACCCCAGTTTTTGCCCTGTGCATTACCCCTACTTGTGCGGGTATCCCAATTTTTGCACACACCCTTTGCATAAGGTGTGTTAGATGTCTAGACCGTTCAAGGGGTCTCTGGGTGATGCATAATTGTTCCTTTTGCTCTCCATTACCCAATAAAGTCCTGTGTGACAATGACAAGACCGCGGCGGTAGCGTTGAGAAGTCGACAACAAATGTCGGCCTACACTACCATTGTCGCGCATAAGTCACTTCAATGTGACAACGTCCCACTTTGGGATAGATTGCTGTCAGAGCACCCTCCCCCTAAACGTACTCTAGAGTCAGGGGTTTTAAGCCGACAGAGACTAGCCAGGGTTCTGTATCGTCTGCGACTACGTTTAAACGCCCGAGAGAGCCTACTCCCCCGGCAGCCACCTCCTCGTCGCAGGCGAGATCGAGGTCAAGGTCACCTCTCAGACAACGGTCTTCTAGTCGGGCCTCTTCCCCGGCTAGTAAGAAGTGCAAGACTGAAGCTTCCCCCAGGGGTCATGGTGGTGATTCTTCCAAACCTAAGACTAGTTCGCGGTCACACCGTAGCCACAAATCCTCCAAAAAGGATTCACATCGGAAGTCCTCTCGACATTCTCTAAGTCTAGTGCATCTCATCGTACCTCTACACCTGACAATGTTTCTGTTACAGCCTCCGAGTATAGTGAAGCGCCTGTCCCTAAACAAGATTTACCTATTAATATTTTAACCCTAGAAATGGAGAGTTCAGGATATTCAATAATTGAGAATGTTTCAGACTCTCAAGAGAGCGTAGGCCAGGGCCTCGGTGTTTGGCGGTTTGCTCAGCCAGGGTCTGACCACCCACGTCCGACTCATACGAGTCACACAGTAGCCGATGTCCACAGGGACGCGGCGACCCCATCCTCTATCCCTGGCTTATCTTGGAAACAAGGTGCCCCTGCCTCGGCGGGGTCTTCTCAGGAGGATCGGGAGGAACAAGATGAAGTTTCATTAATTTCAGATATGGAAGGACAAGGGTCAGGCTCAGGCCTGGACGCCGCAAGAGATAATACTAAATCACCTATAAGTTCTGCAGGTAACCAGTTTGTTACAGCACAAGAAATTGATGGGTTACTTACTCATGCTCTATCAAAAATTTTTAATCAACAACGAGAAAACCCCACAATGGACTTGGGGGCTCCCTCGGCAAGGTCTGCGGTACGGCCTCTGATAACGTCAATCGATTTATCTAAGATTCCTAACCCTCCTACTCTGTCACCGGCAGGGAGCACTAAGCCAGCTACGGCGGCATTCACTACGTCAAATGTCAGGGTCATTACGGATGTTAATCCACCCCCTCTAGACAAAGCGCCTCTTAGAAAGGTAGCTATGCCCCTGCTTTATGGGCCAGACGAGTCATGGGTCCCTTTGAACCCCTCTAAACCAGAGCTTGCCCAGCCTACCTTGTCAGGGGAACTCCCGGTACCGCGTGAGTGGTATATCCAGGGAAATAAGTCTAAGAAATTAAGCGCTTTGGATGCCTTGGGTAATGTTCTGGCCGTAAATATTAAGGCTATACCTAGTTATTATCATCAGGATTATTTTGTTTATGCTTCTAAGCCTGCTTTACCCCCTGCCTCAGCTTCAAAACTTTTTTCAGACTGGTCTAAGCTGGATGGGTTTAATGATATTAAGGCTCTGTCGGCTATTACTCCTGAACTAGATTTACGGACCGTCACAGACGAGACAGCTAATCCAGTGTTGAAGGTGGGACAGTTAGGACCAGGACCTTGGGTGGATTGGGAGGTAGAGGCTCAAAACTTTGCAACCACTTTCACTTCTAAATCTTCCCACCAGATCCCTCAGGATAACATTCATGGTTTTCAATGCCGGTGGAGTTCCGGCGGCTTTATTTTCCTTCCTAGCTGCCCCTAAGATTAATCTTTGTGAACTAAAGGACCCATTCATTACCCCTACCCCTACTCACCTAGCCAGAGAATTTAGGCTAAGGGGAAAAGCATTCCGCCTAGTTTCACAGCACATCGTTTCTCAGCAGGGGGCTAAGTCTTTACTACAGGTCTACTCAGGCAATCGCAGACGCGGATGCTCGAAGATCAGTTGAATTATCCCGGCGTCTGATTCTTCAGTCGTCAATTCAATCCTTAGGTGACATACGCACAGCCTTACTTGAGGCGGTGCGAGCACGACAGGATCTTAGGATGTCATTAGTTCGCAAGCTGCCTGAGCGCCTTGCTAACCAGGTGGTGATGCCCCCAGTACTTACACCTTCTTTAATGTCCCCTGATGTATGGCGAACAGTGTTTAATATGGCACAGGCTGTGAAGCACTGTCCCCGCAAGGCTAAGAAACCAGCATTTAACTTCCCCAAACCTAAGCCTCCTACTAAAGCCCAGCCAGGGGGTTCTAAGCCGTTTCTTCCGCCTAAGTCCTCCCAATCCCCCCTGGGTCAGTTCAGCATAGACAGAATAGGTTTTCAGGACAGAGGGGACGCGGCCAGTATAAACCGGGTCAGGGCCAGTCTTCGGCCCACACCAGCCAGCCGGCGAAGCGTCCAGCACCAACCCCACCATCAAATTAGAGGTGGAGTCGCTGGTCCAGGGTTGATTGCCAAGAATGTCATCATCCCGGTACCCCCAGATTACCCTGTATTCACGTCAAAACTGTTTTTGGTTCCCAAACGGGACAGTGTTCAGATGAGGCCGGTCGTAGACCTGTCGTATCTGAATCTTCACATTTACGAGTCTTTCAGAATGTTAACAGTCATCAAATCAGGCTAACACTTCCGCCGGGTGGCTGGATGTGTTCCCTAGACCTGACAGACGCCTATTGGCACGTGTCGGTCAACAAAAGATTTCAAAGGTTTCTGGCCTTGAGGATCAGGCACCAAAATTTTGTTTTTCAGAGGATGCCGTTCGGTTTGAACCTAGCACCTCGATTATTCACGAAACTAGTCCGGCAAGCCCTGATGCCATTGTTAAAACAGGGAATCAGAGTGTTGTGGTTTCTAGACGACTGGCTGGTGGTGGCAGAGACACAACAATTATGCATAAAACATGTCAATATCATTTTAAATCATGTCAAAACTCTAGGCTTCAAGGTAAATCTGGTAAAGTCAAACCTTGTTCCCTCAAGAGTAATTCAGTGGATAGGGCTGGTCTGGGACACCGCCGCTCTCACTCTGAGTCAGAGTGTGGACAATCGCAACAGGTTTCGCAGGAAACTGTTCAGGTTTCTTCACAGTCTGACTACGACACGAAGAGTCTGGGAGTCTCTGGTCGGCTCTCTCAACTGGATTCAGCTAACTGTCAAGTGGGCCGGTTGAAAGTAAAACGATTAATATTGGAGGGCAACAAATATTTCCCACTCTTACCGGCGGGAAAATTATGGCCCATACCAAAATTGATCCACACCTTACTAGCGGTCTGGGCGAAGAGGGAAACATTGCACTCAATCATGTCATGGACCTCTCCTCCTCCAACGGTATGGGTAGACACGGATGCGTCAGGCACCATAGGGTGGGGATTTCAGTCAAATCAGGGGCACCAGGGTCAGGGACTTTGGTGCCACTTAGAAATCTCTCACATAAATGTCAAAGAGTTACTAGTCCCCTTGTATTTCCTTCAGGCTCACGGCCCGGCGTTACGGGGCAAGTCAGTGGCCTTCAGAATGGACAATCTGAATGCAGTTCACTGTATTCAGAAACAAGGGTCAACGAGGTCAAGGAAGTTGCTACTCGTGTCGGAAGAGATTTTTGTTCTAGCCACCAGTCTAGATATTTATCTTCACGCATCTTATCTCCCAGGCGTAGCGAACGTCTGGGCAGACGCTCTGTCCCGGAGACAGAGCACGACAGTAGAATGGGAGCTCAAGCAACCCATTTTCGACCTAATGATTGCGGAGCTCTCCCATCCACAAGTGGATCTTTTTGCGTCCGAGGAGACTCACAAGCTCCCTCTATACCTCACCCGCCGGACGATAACGCCGGCAGGGGGGCCAGACGCCCTAGTGACAGACTGAAACAGATGGAGCTCCATCTATCTGTTTCCGCCGCCAGATGCGTCACTAATGTGCCACGTAGTGAACAAACTACGAGTTTATCGAGGCTTAGTCTCGCTAATCGCGCCCCTGTGGCCAGCGCAGGTGTGGTGCCAGCAGTTAATAATGTGGTGCCCGGACCCGGTATCGCTCCCGGTCGGGTACTTCCACTTAGACACGATTGGCAACCTAGAGACCTCGCTGACTTTTGCATTATGGACATTCAGGAGGCCAAGTGGCTAGCACCATACGGTAGGGATGTGACCAATAAATTGCTCAATCAATATACTCAGTCTACTAAGCGACAATATCAATCTCATTGGAAAGCTTTTACTTCTTGGATTGTTAGAAACGGAACAAACTGTACCCTCAGTGGCATTGGTTTTTAATTACTTGAACTATCTGTTTGAGCAGAAACGTTTATCTGTGGTTACTTTGAAGAATCACTTAACTGCGATTAGAGTGCCCTTTTTCGACCTTACAGGTCTATCCATACCGGTGGCGGAGGAAACAGGATTTATGAGAGCGTGTTTTAAACTCCGCCCACCTCCCCGTCAGCTCATGCCTACTTGGTCTCTGGACAAAGCTTTGTCTTTACTTCATTCTCGTCTGTATCAAAATACTGCAGACTTTGCTTTAATCTTAAAGAAGGCAGTTTTCCTTTTGGCTTTGGCCACCGGAAACAGAGTGTCTGAGCTGGCGGCGATGAGCAACACACCTAATTGTCTTAGGTTTGGTAGACTTAATGATTCAATTTCCATTGCACCCTCCCCGGCGTTTGTAGCCAAGAATGAGCATAGTGCACACGTGTTTTCTGAATTCACGGTGCCGGCGTTAAAAAGGGGAAAGGTGCATCATAATTTATGTCCAGTGCAAGCTCTAACCAAATATTTAAGAATAGCTCCTCATAACCCCCAAGGTGCTTTATGGGTAGCGAGTACGGGTAAACGCTTACTTAAACGGCGATTAGCCTCTCTTCTAGTAGAAGTCATTAAAGAGAGTAATCCCGGCGTTGTGGGTAGGGCCCACGATTTACGCAAGTGGGCGGCCTCTTTACGTTTCCTGAAAAACTTTTCAGTTGAAGATATTGCGTCCACACAGTTGTGGGCGTCTAATCATACGTTTCTCTCTAGATACTTGTCAGTTGCTCTAGAGTCCCAGTGGTTCTTAACCTTTTTCCTTGTTCGCACCCCATTCAATTCACCAACCAGTTCTCGCACCCCCTTCCAGAATTGATGAAAAGCAATATTGATATCATAATCATAATGTGTAAGTAACAAAACCATCATGTATTTAATTCTTTATTTACATAACTGACAACAAAATAATGCATTGCAGGATTACAAAAATCAAGATTACTTTCATGCTAGCAAAAAAAAACAAAAAAACATTGTGCTTGTACTATGCATGGTGTGTTGTGAATTATTATGGCTGAGCGCCAAACTCAGTGACTTTGTTGCTGTTGCTTTCCATTTATGATGGCATCAAATCTTGGTGTCTTGGTGCTGAGTGCCACTCGCATGTCGTGTTGAGGATCCAGCCGATTTCTGCTCTTGGTTTTGATGTGAAGCAGACAGGAAAATCCAGTCTCGCAGAGGTAAGTAGTCGCGAAAGGCACGAGCACAGTGAGAGCCTTCTTTGCCAGTGCAGGATACGTTTCCAACTGAGAAGCCCAGAAGTGCTCCAAGTGACCATCGGCAAACTCCATTTGGATTCCACGATTGTTTCTCAGTTCGATGAGATCTTCCTTGATGTTGCTATCATCATCAACATCTTCCATATTCTGCTTAAAAGGGTGCCGGATCCAGTCGTCACAGGGTTGTAGCTCTCCACACGAGAAGTAGTCATCAAATGAGGTGCACAGTATCTGCAGATGTTCAACAACTTTTGAAACAAAATCTGGATGTAGGGAAGCATCCTCTGTGACTGTCTCTTCAAGGGAAGGAAAATTTGCCAAGTTCCCTTTCTTTACACGCCTAATCCACAAAACAATTTTGTCTTTGAATGTAGCCAACTTCTCACTTGCAATCAAAATGTTCATCCCTCTTCCTTGCAGTGAGCGATTGAGCTCATTGAGTGCTGTGAACACATCAGCCAAATAGGCAAGCATTTGAACAAATTCAGGATCATCAAAATATCCAGCCAGTTCTTGTCCCAGTCCGTGGAGAAACTGCTGAATTTCTTCTCGCAATTCAAACATACGAGATAGCACACGCCCACGTGACAGCCACCTCACTTCGGTATGGTACAACAGCACAGTGTGTTCCTGACCCACTTCCTCACAAAATGACTGAAACAGTCGATGATTCAGAGCACGACCACGAATCATATTCACAATCTTCACACAAATCTCCAAAGTCTTTTTCAGGTCTGGGGGCAATGTTTTTGCTGCAAGAGCCTGCCGATGAAGAAAGCAGTGGGTAATCTTCAGGTCAGGAATTTCTTTTCTCATCAATGCAGCAAACCCTGAATGATTGCCCAGCATGGCTGGTGCACCATCAGTACATATCGAACCAATCCTGTCAAGGTGAAGTTGGTATCTTGTGAAGAATTCTCTAATCATACTGAACACATCTATGGCTTTCGATGTTGTCTTCAGTGAGTGACAGAAGAGAAAACTTTCTTCCACTTTATTGTTCTTCACGTACCGGACTACTACCAATAGCTGACAACAATTTGACACATCTGTTGACTCATCCACTTGTAGGCTAATCTTTACTGGACTGGCCTTGATGTCAACAACAACTTGCTCCAGGATATCATCACTCATGTCGACGATTCGGTTACGGATTACATCATTTGATAAAGACACTTGTTGCAGTTTCCTCGCAGCTTCCTGACCGAGAACAGTCTTTGCCATTTCAAGGGCACACGGCTTGATCAATTCCTCGGCAATTGTATGGGGCTTCTTTGACTTAGCAACCAGGTATGCAACTTGATAAGAAGCATGTAGTAAAGGTTTCGCTGTTGGTGAAAATCCGTGTGTCAGCAAAGTGCCGGCACGATCAAACCTAGCTCTTTTGACTCGTAATGTTGCAATGTCATTCCCTGCATCCTTGCCACCATGTCTGTTCTTAAAATGTTCATCGAGCTTTGATGGCTTCAAATTTGCGTTGGAGAACATGGTGCTGCATAGGATACACTGTGGACGTTGTGTACCATCCTTCTCAGTAACACACGTGAAGCCATACTGAACATAGTCATCATTCCACCTTCGTTTTTTGGACATACTGAAGATAAACCTGGAAAACAAGAATTTTGTTGTTATTTTTTGTTTTTTATGTGCAAGAGGGAGACAAAAGGCAAAGCTGCCTGTAATGAGTGTCTCCTCAACTTCAAAGAGTAACAGAGCAAAATTGAAGTTACAATAAAAGTGTATGTTATGACTATATTACTTTATAAAATTTAATTTGTTTTGTTTTTCATTTAAATACTGGTGTAGGCCTACAAAAGAAAAGTATAGTGTGCATGTCTAGTGTTGAAGATAGAGAGAAAGCGTTTTCGAGAACAATTTTTTTTTTTTTCTATATGGAAAGGGGGAGACAAAAGGCAAGTTTGCCTGTAACTAAGTGTCTCCCCCAAGATCTATTTAAAAAAAAAAAAAGTGTGGAAGTTGTGGTATGTATAGTGCTTGTAATGTGTATAAATGAGGAGGTCAGCAACAGAGCGCCGCAAGCGCCACCCGCGCCCAAGACCCAGCCGGAGCCGCCACTCTGCGCCCAGAATGCCCAGCCGCACAGGAGAAGCGAAAGGGTCCCGCAAAAGTAAACCCCCCACCTCCCCCACACAACCAGGCGCCACAGACACAAAATGGCAGCCCCGACCAGATCCCGGGCACGACGGCACCAACGACACCCCGCCACTAAACCTCCTCGAATAGTAGAAGAAACTGTTTGTGAGAGATGGCTGGATACTCTCATGTAGTTGAGGTACAAAGAGAAACTGAAAGAAGGGGCCAAGCAAGTGAAACAGGAGATCCAGCATCTCCCTTGTCACTAGCGGCGTGACTAGCCGAAAGGCCCCCCATGGGTAAGTGAACAGTTCGATTGGTACCTACAATCTCCCCCTGGTATCACTCTCTGTATGTGGGGCAAAAAGGACATCAACAAGAAAGGCCAGGCAAATGAAACAGGAGTTCCAGCAACTCCTTATCAAATGCCAAGCCTCTCCGGGTGTACTGCCATGTTCGATTGGTGCCTACGAACTCCCCCCTGTGATACACAATATGATTGTGATTTTGATGGGGAAATAATGTGGTGATATTGTGCATGTAAACTTTTACATGTTTGATTTTTACAAAAAAATGTATATAAACTATGAACACTGAGAGCTTATTAATTATTATAGCATGGCATTCTAATTATGAGAAAAGCGTATTACTACTAAATATACAGCACGAGGCAGTACACATACATACCTTCTTAGGTCTACCTCGGCTGATGACTGAAGAGAAACTAACAGTGTGAAGCAGAAGCAGGCTTATGCAGTGAGTGACACGTACTAGACACGTTGTGATCAATGTTTCTGAGTAACTGTGTTCTGAAGCATACCTGTCAAAATCATGTTAGCTTCCCAAGTTTTTATTGTGTATTGTTATTCGTTTAACTTAACTTTATTACTTAAAAAAATAAATTATAACTACATAAAATACAATAATAAATAAAAACAAAATTATTATATTATATATATTAAATATTATTAAATAATAATTGGTTTACTTTACAGCTATAAGGCTTAATTAGCATTATCCCTAATGCCAATTAACACAATGAATTCTTGATTTCCAGAATTTTTCACTTTTTTCTGTTACCCGACCATTATCCCCGAAAAATTGTAAATTTCCCCCAGGGTATCCTCGCACCCCCTAGGAAGCATTCTCGCACCCCTAGGGGGTGCGAGCACCCCCGGTTAAGAACCACTGTAACTAGACAAACCTTCCTTACCATGTATAGCTTTAAGGCAGAGGGTCTAGGTGGCCCTGCAGTCACTTATGTTTATTTTCAAGGAAGGGGGGGGGGGGGGGGGGGTGCAGTCAGTTGACATAGGACACCCTAGACCCCGCCGGAGTATGAGAGCTGTGATACAATTTAAGGTTGAAATGTGATATGAAAATTTCTCTGAGAGAATTTGTGCTAGTACAAAGTTTAGTACAAAACAACGGTGTTGTTATAGTAGTTTTAGCTGCGAAAGCAATGTAACATTAGTTCAATGGAGTTCATTAGCAATTGATCTCCACATGTATTTTGGGGTTTATGATGTGCACATATAAACTTATAACTTATTATTTGTCACCACTCGTTGAGTGGGGTGCCTTTTGTAACTACAGATCTGTGTTCAGAATCTTCAGGGTTACCTATTTTTGTCAGGCAGGCTTCTTTGAAGCACGCACCTGCCTGAACCCCCTTTTTCTTGTATATTTCCGGCCTACGCCGTATTAAATACATTTTTCAAAAGTAAGAATACTATGTGGTTGTTTTAATTATCTGCTTTTCTAGAGTTATGATATGATTACGAATGTCCCCCTCCAGTCTTAGATATCAGGCATGTTCGTCAATGATGGAGGGGCCACTAATAAATTATAGGTTTGACTCCTGTAAGGAGATAAAGAAAACCTAATATTTAGTAGTGGCCCCGTAATCATTGACGACTGGGGCCCTCCCGACCGTCCCCTTCCCATTCGTTGATGTATTAAGGATTTTGGTTTACTTGATATGTCAGTGAAGGAGGAATGACGCCTGTTTCAGCGTCTGGTCAGAAATCCACACAAGTACATCCACGATATGATGGAAAGCTTATTGGATAGTTATTCTTATTTTCTTTTTGTTTTTATTTTTTACGAAGTTTTTTCGTAGTGAGAACCCAATTCATAATGACTGAAGCCATGAGTGAGGTCGCGTGCGCTCATGATGAAGGCTCCTCAGTTTTTAAATGCTCTGCGCGGTAGATTCAAACTACGGCGGATTAGTGTTTGAAGAGGATGCCTTATGTAATAGGCATGTTCGTCAATGATTACGGGGCCACTACTAAATATTAGGTTTTCTTTATCTCCTTACAGGAGTCAAACCTATAATTTACCCTGAATTGTGTTGTGGAGAAATATCTGGAGAAGAAACAAAAGGTGTATGTTGCCTTTATGGACTTGGAGAAGGCCTATGACAGTGGATAGAGAAGGTTTGTGGAAGGTACTTAGAATATACGGAGTAGAGGGCAAGTTGCTGAAAGCAGTGAAGAGCATGTATGAGGGTGCAAAGGCGGCAGTACGTGTGGAGAGTGAGCAGAGTGAGTTCTTTGACCTGAATGTTGGTTTGAAACAGGGGTGTGTGATGTTCCTGTGGTTGTTTACTGTATATATGGATGGAGTCATGAAAGAAATACTATCAAGAGCAGTGGATGTTGGTGTATCGCTGAAAAGGGAGGGAATTGAGTGGAAGCTACCTATACTGCTGTTTGCGGATGATACAGTTCTGATGAGTGATAATAAATGGGAGTTGCAGGGTCTGGTAAATGAGTTTGGAACAGTGTGCGAAAAATGGAATTAGAAGGTAAATGCGGGGAAGAGCAAGGTTATGGTCTTCGAAAGGGGTAAAGTCACAGAGTGTGAGGTGAAGCTGAACGGTCAGGCTATGGAGATCGTCAACTCTTTTAAGTATCTGAGCAGTGTGTTGAGTAAAGATGGACCTGGATGAAAAAGTGCGGGAGAGGGTACAACAGGGGAAGAGGGTTGTAGGAACGCTAAAAGCAGTAACAAGAAATAGGGTGGTCAGTATGGAAGTGAAGAAGTCCTTGCATGACAGTGTGGTAATCCCGACACTGACTACGGAAGCGAAGCATGGACGTTGGTGACTCAGACCAAGAGTGAGAGCAGTGGAAATGAATTACTTAAGAAGTGCGTGCAGTACATAGAGGGATAGACAGACTGATGAGGCAGTAAGAAGGAGTGTGGTGTGGAGGTAATGTGCTGGAAAGTGTGAAAAGGAACAACTTGAGATGGTTCGGCCATATGGAACGTATGGAAAGCGAGAGAATGACTAAGAGGGTGTACGAGAGTGAGGTGGAGGGACAGAGAGGGAGAGGTAGACCAAATGAGAGGTGGAAGGATGGAGTGAGGAAGTACATGAACGAAGGCGGTGCTGGTTGGGGGGAGGGGCATCGACTGACTGGGGACAGAGGTGCATGGGGTCGGTTCGTTCGTGGCCACCCCTTCGGGGATCACGGCATCAGGCAATAGATAGATAGATATTTTCCCACCCAATTATAATTACCTAAGTTCATAGAAATGATAGATTACCCAATATTCAATACAGAACATAATTAATTATTCTATATAATTATTTATCCCACAAACTTAATACTAAAGACTTAATGTAATACTTAAAGTAAGACTGTCCAGATCAATAATAATAATAATAATAATAATAATAATAATATTTATTCAGTTAGCAATTTACAGAGTTGGTACCACATAGTATGTTACAAATATGACATGTAGCCTACCAGCCTTGCATAATTCCAACTAAAGATAGCCCAATAAGGCCGTTAGCCGTATTTCCATTGGGGTCCTTGTGGGATTAGGTTAGCTGGGGAAAAGGTGAGGATAAAAGAAATAGATACTTTAGAGAAAGTATTTCTAGGGGGTTATTTTAAGATACCTTACATCCTATAGTAAATATCAGTAATCCGTAATCAGTAATCATTTCAGTTTGGTTTGCCTATCTCTTATGTCGTATTTAGTAGTAGACATAAGCTTGGTGCTCCCTTCTCGCAGCTGTCCGGTTCAGGTGTTCCTTCAGGCTACGTCTGAAGGAATACAGTGTTCTCTTTTCACGGACTGACTGGGGTAGGTCGTTCCAGTCTTTGATGGCAGTGAAGAAGAATGTTTGCTTACCCTGTCCTTGGATTCTCGGGCCCTTAAAATTAAACATCCTGTTTCTTGTATTTTGTCCTCTCATTTGCTTTAACAAAATCACTCTTTAGATACTCTGGAGCTCTGTCATAGAAAATTTTGAGGGCATTAGTGAGCCTGATTTGTTTGGCCCTGTCAGAGACATTGAGCATACCTAGTGACTGAAGTTGTTCCTGGCCAACATGTGATCTGGTTCCTAGGTTCAACATGAACCTAACCATTATATTTTGAGTGACCTGAAGTTTGTGCTGTGCTGATTTAGATGATGCAGAGTACCAGGATGACACAGAATAGTCAAAATGACATTGAACAAGCGCTTGGCAAAGGGTCTTTTTAGTCGCCGCTGGCAAGCATCCCACCTGTCTATACAGGTATTTTATATGTGCTCTACACTTACTCAGGATAGATTCCAAAATTGTTTCACCTGACAAACTCGAGTCCAGTTTTAGTCCGAGATATTTAACTTGTGACACTGTTGTTATAGGAATATCAGAGTTTGGACAATGACTATTCAGACTAGAGAGATAGTAAATGAACACGCTTTCCTGTTATCACTGACTTAGTCAGTGTTTCTTTTGGAACTGTGCGCCTGGCGTACTAAGTTGCCGCGTGAGGCTATCGGTCAGGGCGAGTTCACTCGGCGGGCCGAGTTATTCCCTAAAGAAATCGCATTTCCGCCGGGAGGTTCGTGGTTTAGCATACCACGCCGGGATATTTGGTAAGTTCCTTACTCGTCCACTGGACGAGAAAACAGGCAGCTGGCTTTGAAAGCCGCCGGGAAAACGAACCAAACTTTTCAGAGGTGCTGACTTATCTGGGAAAGTCAGACACCCCAAAAAAACCCACACCACAGGACGTCTCCTGATTCCCTCTAAACATGTAAAATCTTACATGCAAACTCAGGGAACACTTAGGCTATGACATAATTTATATGGAATAATATTATTCATAAATAATTACCCTTAGCCTTACCCAAAGACCCCTACTGAGGCTGGCCACGAGGCTCGTAGAAAAACAGCAACAACGGCAGTTCCCAAACCTCCTGAAGACTCAGCAGCAGCAGCACATGGTGAAGAGCCCCCGAAAGGGGCCCACGCGCAGACCCGGACTCTGGAAGATTCCACACCACGTGTGGCAACCCTTAAACCAGAGCGTCTGCTAAAAACAATAATGCAACAGCCTCTTAGAGACGGCCTGAAGCATAATCCTGCGTCGAAGTAGCCTCCTAACTAATAGTTAAGCAATAGCTAAGGTGCATAGAGACAAAAACATAGAAATAACATGATGCACAGATCCTGGTGGACACGAAGCGCCTGTACAAAGTACCCTATTTATTAGTGGCCCCTCCATCATTGACGAACATGCCTATTACATAAGGCATCCTCTTCAAACACTAATCCGCCGTAGTTTGAATCTACCGCGCAGAGCATTTAAAATCTGAGGAGCCTTCATCATGAGCGCACGCGACCTCACTCATGGCTTCAGTCATTATGAATTGGGTTCTCACTACGAAAAAACTTCGTAAAAAATAAAAACAAAAAGAAAATAAGAATAACTATCCAATAAGCTTTCCATCATATCGTGGATGTACTTGTGTGGATCTTTGACCATACGCTGATTCAGGCGTCATTCTTCCTTCTCTGCTCTGCGCTCAGCCTGCCCGGACGTGTCTCCCCACGCTCCGCTGGTTCCGCATTTGCTGTGTCCCTAGTGAGTTTTTTCTCATTTGTTTACTCCGGGATGTATCGAGTAAGGTTAGGGTATACGTAGCAGGAGTGTCCTGGGCTGGTTGCCCGCAGTGCAGTGTATTTTGGGTCGTGTGTTTGGGGCATCTATTTCGGATGTACCCTCGTGGTCCTGTTGTGGACATGTGAACTTTTTCACAGTTGAGTTAGCTTGTGATGCAGGCGGCTTTCATTACGTGTTATTTTTGCTGCCTTTTATCTTTCTGATGAGGTAGCGTTGCTTTGCTGACGTTCCCAGCGTATTTTTCTTCACTTAGTGAAGTTTTTTCTGGGTCCCGAGTCAGTCTTTCCTTTGTCGGAAGTATTTGCTACAGTGGTGTGTTGGCGGTGGTTCCTGTTGTTATATTTCCAGTGTTTTTGTTTATATTTCAACATTTCTTGTGCCGTCTGCTTAGGCCTAGCCAGCCGCTCGTAGCTTTGCCACATGTACAAGTGTTATTGATTTATTTTATAAATATGTCCTACTGTGTCATGTGTATCCGGGTTTAGTTGTGTATTGGCTAATTCCACGGACTATGTATGTTTCCTGGATTAGTTGTGTATTGGCTAATTCCACGGATTATATTTGTGGACCCTAGGTTAGTTGTGCTTTGGCTATCTCTCGGGTCCTATGTGCGTTCAGATGGTTTCTGAACGGGGTGGGTTACTTTCCGGCGGGTTTTTCTCGGCTACACCATGAAAACCCCGGCCGAGAGCCGTGTTTGGCCACGCGTGGTTTCAAAACAGGCTTGTGTCCCCGGCGAGTTGGTGTCTGTGGCTCTCCAGGACTGCGTCTCTGTGATGGTGCCTGTTTCAGGCTCCCTATGATTCCCGGCGGAATGGCTGTACCCATCTAACATTGTTCATGCGGACATATGTTATGTAGTTTTTCTACCCGGTTTACAAACCAAAGGAAAAACCCTAGCTGTTGTTGTGGGCTTTCCTCCCCGGCGATCTTTTACAAAGAAGTGGGGATAGAAACTTATGGGGTTAACGTTTAAGACATCAGATCTCACCCGGCGGGTGCACCTTGGTAAGGTGGGATGAACGAATTGGTAATTCAGTTTAGTTAACCGGTCCATTTTAGTGATACTATATGTATCGCCGCCCTCATACATACGGCGATCGAAGGCTCAATTAGGGTTAACATCTTTTTTCATAAGTTTTTCACACCCGGCGGGTGCTCCTGGGAGGAGGAAATACGGAATTTACAATTCAAGTTAGTTAACCAATTAATTGAGAGATACGTTTATGTATCGCCGCCTTCAACATACGGCGATCTATGTGACAATTCGTTAGAAGTCAGATCTCGTATCAGCCTGCCCTGTGTTAATCTGCTAAATAATTCAGGGGCCGGCGTCTTTGTGGGAGGTTGTTTTTCAAAATTGAATCTTGAAACAGGCACCACCAGAAAGACTGTTTATAAACGCCATACTGGTCTTTTATATTATGTCAGAGGGTATTCTTAACTTTCTTAAGACATAGTCTAGATATTCGAAAATCTTTATAGAACCCCGCCGCGTAACGATCTGTAATCATTGTGATATTACGTCTCGTTATCCGGCGGGTTATGAACACTTGTATGCGATCATTTTGGGTTAACCTTATGAGCATTAATTCCTGGAAATTTTCTTTTTTTCCAGAGCTGGGCTCCGGCGGACCAATACAGAACCTGCAGTAGTTTCCCACCAGTCTCTGTCATGGCTACCTTTGCCCCAGTTTTTGCTTTATGCATTAATCCAACCTGTGCCGGTATCCCTCTTTTTGCGCACACTCTTTGTATCAAGTGTGTTAAATGTCTAGACCGTTCAAGGGGTCTGTGGGTGATGCGCAACTGTTCCTTTTGCTCCCAACTAAGTGTCAAAGTCCTCCAAGATAATGATAAGACCGCAGCGGTCGCCTTACGAGAAGTTCGGCAACAAATGTCAGCGTATACTACGATTGTGGCTCATAAGTCACTTCAATGTGACAACGTCCCTCTTTGGGATAGGCTTCTTCTTGAGCACCCTCCCCCTAAACGTTCCTCTCGAGTAACTAGTCGTAAGCCGGCGGAGACTGGACAGGGTTCTGTGTCATCTCCTGCCCCTGCTACTTCGAAACGTCAACGTGAGCCTACACCCCCGGCGGCAGCCTCCTCGTCTCGGGAGAGATCTCGGTCTAGGTCACCTCTCAGACACCAGCCACCCAGTCTTGCCTCTTCACCATCGAGTAAGAAGAGTAAGACGGAAAGTTCCACCAGTGGTCACGGCGATAAATCCTCCAAATCAAAGAGTAGTTCACGGTCACACCACAGCCATAAATCTTCGAAAAAGGATTCCCATGATAGAAAGTCCTCCCGACACTCGCCAGTTTCTAGTAATTTTCGTCATACCTCTACCCCAGACAGAGTTTGTGTTCGGTCTCAAGGGTCCAGTGTAGTGCCTGTACCTAAAGATGATTTACCAATTAACATTTTAACCCTGGATTTGAAGAGTTCAGGGAGCTCAGTGGTTGAGAGTGTTTCAGACTCCCAAGGGAGTGTAGGCCAAGGCCTAGGTGTTTGGCGATATTCTTGTCCGGGGCCTGACCACCCACTTCCGGCTCAAACTATTCACACAGTGGCTGACGTCCACCGGGAGGCGACGATCCCATCCTCTATTCCTGACTTATCTTGGCAACAAGATGGTACCCCAGCTTCGGCGGGATCTTCTCAGGAGGAACAGGATGATAAAGACGAGGTTTCGATTATATCGGATATGGAAGGGCAAGAGTCAGGTTCAGGCTTAGACGCCGCACAAGATCTTAATGATTCACCAGTGAGTACATCATCAAATCAATTTGTCACTGCACAGGAAATTGATGGGCTACTAGTTAATGCTTTATCTAAATTTTTTGGCCAACAGCAGGAAACTCCCACAGTGGACTTGGGAGCTCCCATGACAAGCTCTACGGTACGGCCTCTGATGACTTCTATTGCTTTGACTCAGATCCCTCACCCTCCCTCTATGTCACCATCGGTGGTTACTAGGCCTGCTACGGCGGCATTGACCACTTCGAATGTAAGGGTTATAACGGATGTCAATCCGCCCCTCTAGACAGAGCGCCTCTCAGAAAGGTAGCTATGCCCTTGCTTTACGGACCAGACGAGTCATGGGTCCTTTTGAACCCCACTAAACCAGAGCTCGCCCAACCTACCTTGTCAGGGGAACTCCCAGTGCCGCGTGAGTGGGTCATCCAGGGCAATAAATCTAAGAAATTAAGGGCCTTGGATACTTTGGGGAATGTACTAGATGTCAACATCAAGGCTATACCTAGTTATTATCACCAGGACTATTTTGTTTATACTGCTAAGCCCGCTTTACCCTCTGCCTCAGCTTCAAGATTGTTTTCTGACTGGTCTAAGCATGATGGGTTTAATGACATTAAGACACTGTCAGCTCTCACTCCAGAACTCGATTTGCAAACCGTCACAGACACAGCAGCTAATCCAGTCTTGAAGGTGGGGCAGTTGGGTCCAGGACCTTGGGTGGAATGGGAGACAGAGGCTCAAAACTTTGCGACCACATTTACTTCCAAAACTTCCCACCAGATCCCTCAAGATACTCATTCTTGGTTCTCCATGCCAGTGTGTTCTGCCGGCGGAGTCCCTTCAGCTTTGTTTGCTTTCTTAGCTGCCCCTACAATTAATCTTTGTGAGCTAAAAGACCCTTTCACTACCCCTACCCCAACTCACCTAGACCGTGAATTTAGGCTACGGGGGAAAGCTTTTCGCCTGTTCTCTAAATACATAGTGTCTCAAGAGGTAGCAAAGTCTTTGCTCCGGTCCACTCAGGCAATCGCAGACGCGGATGCCAGACGATCGGTTGAATTGTCCCGGCGACTGCTTCTTCAGTCGTCAATCCAATCATTAGGTGACATACGCACCGCCTTGCTTGAGGCGGTACGAGCGAGACAAGATCTCAGAATGTCCTTAGTCCGAAAACTGCCTGATCGCATTGCGAATCAGGTGGTCATGTCACCAGTGCTCACTCCCTCTTTAATGTCCCCTGAAGTGTGGCGAACGGTTTTAATATGGCTCAGGCCATTAACCACAGTCCCACCCCTTCTAAGAAACCTGCATTTAACTTCCCCAAACCCAGGCCAGTCGCTAAGGCTCAGCCGGGGGATCTAAGCCCTTTCTTCCACCTAAGTCCTCCTCCCCTCAAGGTCAGTACAGGCATAGACAGAGTAGGTTTTCAGGTCAGAGAGGACGCGGCTATAATAAGCCAGGTCAGGGCCCGTCTTCTGCCAACGCCAGCCAGCCGGCGAAGCGTCCACCACCACCAACTCCACCACCATCAAAAAACTAAAGTCTCTCTCACTCCCGGTGCCAGTCTTAAGGCCGGTGGATCCGAGGGTAGTACAGCCGGCGAACCCTTGTCTGCTAACTGGGTCGTTCCGAACGTGTCACCAAGCATGGCCGTTAAACACTTGGGCACGGATGGTGGCACGCGAAGGCATCACTTGGCAGTGGCTCCGGCGACCTCGCTTACGTCAGCCGACAACGGCGAATTTTGTTTCTTTAGAGGTGGAGTCACTGGTCCAGGAAATGATTGCCAAGAATGTCATCATCCCGGTCCCCCCAAATTACCCTGTATTCACGTCCAAGCTATTTTTGGTTCCCAAAAGGGACAGTGTTCAGATGAGACCGGTCGTAGACCTGTCTTATCTGAACCTTCACATTCACAACGAGTCATTCCGAATGTTAACAGTACACCAAATCAGGCTAACACTTCCACCGGGAGGTTGGATGTGTTCCCTAGACCTGACAGACGCTTATTGACACGTATCGGTAAACAAAAGATATCAAAGGTTTCTGGCCTTACGGATCAGGCACCAAAAATTGTTTTTCAGAGGATGCCATTCGGTTTAAACCTGGCACCTCGATTATTCACGAAATTAGTCCGGCAAGCCCTGATGCCGTTGTTAAAGCAAGGAATCAGAGTTTTGTGGTACCTAGACGACTGGCTGGTGGTGGCAGAGACAGAGCAATTATGCATCAAACATGTCAACATAATTTTAAATCATGTCAAAACTCTAGGGTTCAAGGTAAATCTGGTAAAGTCAAACCTTGTTCCCTCACGAGTAATTCAGTGGATAGGGCTGGTTTGGGACACAGCTGCTCTCACTCTGAGTCAGAGTATGGACAATCGCAACAGGTTTCGCAGGAAACTGTTCATGTTTCTTCACAGTCTGACTACGACACGGAGGATCTGGGAGTCTCTGGTCGGCTCTCTCAACTGGATTCAACTAACTGTAATGTTGGGCCGGTTGAAAGTAAAACGTTTAATATTGGAAGGCAACAAATATTTCCCACTCTTACCGGCGGGAAAATTATGGCCCATCCCAAAATTAATCCACACCTTACTAGCGGTCTGGGCGAAGAGGGAAATGTTGCACTCAGTAATGTCATGGACCTCTCCTCCGCCAACGGTATGGGTAGACACGGATGCGTCAGGCACGATAGGTTGGGGATTTCAGTCAAACCAGGGGCACCAGGGTCAGGGGCTTTGGTCCCACTTAGAAATCTCCCACATCAATGTCAAAGAATTACTAGTCCCCTTGTATTTCTTTCAGGCTCACGGCTCTACTTTACGGGGCAAGTCGGTGGCCTTCAGGATGGACAATCTGAATGCAGTTCACTGTATTCAGAAACAGGGGTCAACGAGATCAAGGAAGTTGCTAAACGTGTCGGAAGAGATTTTTACTCTAGCCAACAGGCTAGACATTTATCTTCACGCATCTTATCTCCCAGGCGTAGCAAACGTCTGGGCAGACGCTCTGTCCCGGAGACAGAGCACGACAGTAGAATGGGAGTTCAAGCAACCAATTTTCAACCTAATGATTGCAGAGCTCTACCATCCACAAGTGGATCTGTTTGCGTCCAAGGAGACTCACAAACTCCCTCTATACCTCACCCGCCGGACGGAAACGCCGGCAGGGGGGCCAGACGCCCTAGTGACAGACTGGAACAGATGGAGCTCCATCTATCTGTTTCCGCCGCCAGACACGTCACTAATGTGCCACGTAGTGAACAAACTACGAGATTATCGAGGCTTAGTCTCGCTAATCGCGCCCCTGTGGCCGGCCAAGTTATGGTACCAGCAATTGAAGACGTGGTGCTCGCACCCGGTATTGCTCCCGGTCGAGTATTTCCACTTAGACACGATTGGCAACCTAGCGACCTCGCTGACTTTTGCATTATGGACATTCAAGAGGCCAAGTGGCTAGCACCATATGGTAGAGATGTGACCAATAAATTAATCAATCAATATACTCAGCCTACGAAACGACAATATCAATCACATTGGCAAGCCTTTACTTCTTGGATTATTAGAACAGAACAGACTGTGCCCTCAGTGGCATTAGTTTTTAATTATTTGAATTATCTGTTTGAGCAGAAACGTTTATCTGTGGTAACGTTAAAAAATCACTTAACTGCGATTAGAGTGCCCTTTTTAGACCTTACAGGTCTCTCCATACCGGAAGCGGAGGAAACAGGTTTTATGAGAGCATGTTTTAAACTCCGCCCACCTCCCAGTCAGCTCATGCCTACTTGGTCTCTGGACAAGGCATTGTCTTTACTTCACTCTCGTCTGTACCAAAATACTGCAGATTTTGCATTACTCTTAAAAAAGGATGTATTCCTTTTGGCTTTGGCCACCGGGAACAGAGTGTCTGAGCTGGCGGCGATGAGCAACACACCTAATTGCCTTAGGTTTGGTAGACTTAATGAATGTATTCACATTGCACCTTCCCCGGGATTTGTAGCCAAGAATGAGCACAGTGCGCACGTGTTTTCTGAGTTCACTGTGCCGGCGTTAAAAAGGGGAAAGGTGCACCATAATCTATGTCCAGTGCAAGCTCTAACCAAATATTTGAGAGTAGCTCCTCTAAACCCCCAAGGTGCTTTGTGGGTAGCGAGTACGGGTAAACGCTTACTGAAACGGAGATTAGCTTCTCTTCTGGTCGAAGTCATTAAAGAGAGTAATCCCGGCGTTGTGGGTAGGGCCCACGATTTACGCAAATGGGCAGCCTCTTTACGTTTCTTGAAGAACTTTTCAGTAGAAGATATTTCGTCCACACAGTTGTGGGCGTCTAATCATACGTTTTTGACTAGATACTTGTCAGTTGCTCTAGACAAACCTTCCTTACCATGTATAGCTTTAAGGCAGAGGGTCTAGGTGGCCCTTCAGTCACTTTTGTTTACTTTCAAGGAAAAAGGGGGGGGAGGGTGCAGTCAGTGTAATATAGGACACCCTAGACCCCGCCGGAATGTAAGAGCTGTGATACAAATTATGGATAATGTGATATGAAAATTTCTCTGTTCTATTCAGGGCGAGAAATTGTGCTAGTACAATGTTAGTACAAACAACAGGGTTGTTATAGTAGTTTTAGCTGTGAAAGCAATTTAGTATTAAACAGTGGAGATCTTTTGCAAAATATTTCCACGAATATTATGGGGTTTATTATGTGCACATGTAAACTTATAACTTGTTATTTTTGTCACCACTCGTTGAGTGGGGTGCCTTTCTAACTACAGATCTGTTCACAGAATCTCCAGAGTTACCCTTTTTTGTCAAGCAGGCTTCTTTGAAGCACGCACCTGCTTGAACCCCTTTTTTGTATATATATGGGCTGCGCCATATTTAAATATATTTTCAAAGTAAGAATACTATGTGGTTGTTTGATTATCTGCTTTTCTAGAGTTATGATATGATTACGAATGTCCCCCTCCAGTCTTAGAAATCAGGCATGTTCGTCAATGATGGAGGGGCCACTAATAAATTATAGGTTTGACTCCTGTAAGGAGATAAAGAAAACCTAATATTTAGTAGTGGCCCTGTAATCATTGACGGCTGGGGCCCTCCCGACCATCCCCTTCCCATTCGTTGATGTATTAAGGATTTTGGTTTACTTGATATGTCAGTGAAGGAAGAATGACGCCTGAATCAGCGTCCGGTCAAAGATCCACACATGTACATCCACGATATGATGGAAAGCTTATTAGATAGTTATTCTTATTTTCTTTTTGTTTTTATTTTTTACGAAGTTTTTTCGTAGTGAGAACCCAATTCATAATGACTGAAGCCATGAGTGAAGTCGCGTGCGCTCATGATGAAGGCTCCTCAGATTTTAAATGCTCTGTGCGGTAGATTCAAACTACGGCGGATTAGTGTTTGAAGAGGATGCCTTATGTAATAGGCATGTTCGTCAATGATTACGGGGCCACTACTAAATATTAGGTTTTCTTTATCTCCTTACAGGAGTCAAACCTATAATTTAACACTTCCTGCGGGCATACCAATGGGGTAGCCTGTGGTAGTTAATCTAAACCTTGTTCAATACAACTCAGATATATACAAATGAGTAAGGACTCACTAGAAGGGAGCAAACGAAGAATGAAGCAGAGCACACTGGCACCCAACCAAACGGGACGATCGCGGGAAGAGGAAGGAAGTATGGCGGCTCAGGAAGCAGCGGCAAGGAACCCCACACAAGAAATCCACGAGATGGAAAGCTATAGTATAACAATTATTAAGTATATTTTTCTTTGGTTTTTTCGTAGCGAGTACCCTATCATCCATAAGAGAATAAGTGTTACCCTTATGAAGCGTACTCCATTCTCCCCGTGGCGGTAGATTCAAACTGGCTACCGCGGGCGCTTGAATGGAGGCTATTATATTAATAGGCATATCGTCAATGATGGAGGGGCTACTAATAAATATTCCTATTTAAACAATAATGAGCATGTGTTGCAGAAATAGAAAGCGACTTCCTGCTATAGCTTTTATTACCAATAACCGTACACAGTTCCTATAGGAATAAATAACTATTTCTCCAGATCCGACAACATCAGCTCTAAAAACCTCCCCTCCCCTTTTTCAAGACTATATAAACTCCGAGCAGAGAGGAGGAAGTTAAAGAAGTTAAAGAAGAAGAAATAATTTTTCTCTGGATCGGCAATCCGCTCTATAGAAACATTGATTTTTATGGCATAGTTATTGACCCCGGCACCCCGAAGTCTTTATTTTATCTGTAGATACAATTACTTTATTCTAAGATCTTTGTTATTTGTGGCAACACCATTTCTTAACATAGAGCCCTAAAATAGTTCCTGTATCATAGTGTAACAAGTAAACTAGATAAGTGCAACTTTCTTATTTCTGGCATTCACAGAGATTAAGACTGTTATATTTATTGGTTACATTTCTATCTAGATAAAACATTGAAAGAGTAAGGCAAGACCTCCCTTTCAGTATTTTTCTATTTTAGAAATTATACCCACACTTCTCACAGAGATCTAGGATAGAAAGATCTTTTGTGTTAGAAGGGTTTAGCGAGATACCCTCAAGGGCATTTTGCATACATAAATCCTAGGCATAAATTGTCTGTGGCAATCCACCAGAATTTGTGACTGAACGGTTAACACCGCCTTGAGTTCTTTGAACCTCTTATAAGGGTTAGAGACAGTCAAGGAGAGCAATTATCTCAGCTCATCTTGCGATAGTCCGATGCTAAGTTAATCTGGCAAGACTTGAAACTTATGCATTCAAAACCTCAGTTCAAGAGTACCTGAACAGAACTTCATCACCGATTAATATAAAGGTCAGGATAGTCAAGATTCGTTGGAAGCTATATGCTGAGAATCCTTGCGTTAATCCGATATGGTGACCAACTGTTATCTAATAAGTTACGGAACCATATTTATTAGTGGCCCCGTAATCATTGACGAACATGCCTATTACATAAGGCACCCTCTTCAAACACTCATCCGCCGTAGTTTGAATCTACCGCGCAGAGCATAAACAATTTGAGGAGCCTTCATCATGAGCGCACGTGACCTCACTCATGGCTTCAGTCATTATGAATTGGGTTCTCACTACGAAAAAACTTAGTAAAAAATAAAAACAAAAAGAAAATAAGAATAACTATTCAATAAGCTTTCCATCATATCGTGGATGTACTTGTGTGGATCTTTGACCAGACGCTAATTCAGGCGTCATTCTTCCTTCTCTGCTCTGCGCTCAGCCTGCCCGGACGTGTCTCCCCACGCTCCGCTGGTTCCGCATTTGTTGCGTCCCTAGTGAGTTTTTCTCATTTGTTTACTCCGGGATGTATCGAGTAAGGTTAGGATATGCGTAGCAGGAGTGTCCTGGGCTAGTTGCCCGCAGTGCAGTGTATTTTGGGTCGTGTGTTTGGGGCATCTATTTCGGATGTAACTTCGTGGTCCTGTTGTGGACATGTGAACTTTTTCACAGTTAGCTAGCTTTGTGTTGCAGGCGGCTTTCATTACGCGTTATTATTGGTTCCTTTTATCTTTCTGATGAGGTAGCTTATTTTTGCTGACGTTCCCAGCGTATTTTTCTTCACTTAGTGAAGTTTTTTCTGGGTCCCGAGTCAGTTCTTCCCATTGCCGGAAGTGTTTGCTACAGTGGTGTGTTGGCGGTGGTTCCTGTTGTGATATAATTCAGAGCTTTTTGTTTATATTCCGACATGTTACTTTTATCCGTCTGCCTAGGCCTAGCCAGCCTCTCGTAGCTTTACCACATGTACAAGTGTTATTGATTTATTTTCTAAATATGTACTACTGTGTCATGTGTGTCCTGGTTTAGTTGTGTATTGGCTAATTCCACGGACTATTTATGTGTCCTGGGTTAGTCGTGTATTGGCTAATTCCACGGACTATGTTGGGCCCGGCGTTAGTTGTGTTTTGGCTACGCCTCGGTCCTGTGTTGCGTTCAGATGGTATCTGGACGGGGTGGGTTTTTCCGGCGGGTTTTTCTCGGTTTCACCATGAAAAACCCGGCTGGTTGCCGAGTTTTGGCCACGCGTGGTTTAAAAAACAGGCTTGTTTCCCCGGCGAGTGGGTGTCTGTGGCTCCCCAGGACTGCGTCTCTGTGGTGCCTGTATCAGGCTCCTTATGAATCCCGGCGGGATGGCTGTACCCATCTAACAGTGTTCATACGGACACGTGTTGTTTGTAGTTTTTTCGGTTTTGCAAAGCTAATAAAAAACTAAGCTGTTGTTGTATTTCCTCCCCGGCGATCTTTTACAAAGAAGTGGGGATAGGAACAATTGGGGTTAACTTTTAAACTTTAAATCACCCGGCGGGTGCAACCTGGAAGGGTGGGATGACCGAATTTGCAAAATTCAGTTTAGTTGACCAGACAATTGAGGGATGCATTGTGTATCGCCTCCTTCAACATACGGCGATTTAGGGCACAATTGGGGTTAACGTTTATTTAAACTATTATTCACACCCGGCGGGTGCTCCTTGGAAGGGTGGGAATAACGAATTTACAATTCAGTTAGTTAACCAGACAATTGAGGGATACGTTTTGTATCGCCGCCTTCAACTTACGGCGATCTAAAAAGATACTTCGGGAGAAGTTAGATCTCGTATATTTGTCAGGCTTCCCAGTTTTTGATCTACGAGATAATTCGGGGGCCGGCGTCTTTTTAGTTTTTTTTTTCTCCAAAATTGAATCTTGAAACAAACACCACCGGAAAGACTTAATCAGTTATAAACGCCATGCTGGTCTTTATACTATGTCAGAGGGTATTCATAAATCTTTTGGACAAGTTAAGATATTCTTAAATCTTTTACTTAGGAACCCCACCGCATAGCGAGCTGTAGTCGTTGAGTATTGCGTCTCGTTACCCGGCGGGTTATTTAACACTTATGTGCGAACATGTTGGGTTAACCTTATGAGCATTAATTCCTGGAAATTTTCTTTTTTTCCAGAGCTGGGTCCCGGCGGGTCTATACAGAACCTGGAGTAAGTTTCCCACCAGTCTCTGTCATGACTACCTTTGCCCCGGTTTTTGTTTTATGCATTACGCCCTCCTGTTCAGGTATCCCTATTTTTGCGCACACCCTTTGTATAAAATGTGTTAAATGTCTCGACCGCTCAAGGGGTCTGTGGGAGATGCGAAACTGTACCTTTTGCTCTCAACTCAGTGTTAATTTCACGTTTGCAAGTGTTTTCATTGTTTATTATAATAAAAATGGATTCATGAGCCATGTGTATCCTGGATTAGTTGTGATTGGCTGATCCAGGAGCTTCGGACTGTGGGTCTGATTATGTTTATCAGACTGCGTTCTGTTTGGTGTGGGTTACCTTTCCGGCGTTTTTCTCGTTGCTCCGAGAAAGCCGTTTTTGTTTACCGAGTTTTAGTCAGGATGGCTAAAATAGGTAAGTTACCCCGACGAGTTTGGTCGCTTGAGGGCTCATCAGAAACTGCGTTTTCTATGGTCGAGCCTGGGATCAGGCTTCCTGTGTTATTCCCGTCGAGGGGGGCTCCTCACAGTTATCTAGGTGATCATGCTGACACCTGTTGGATAGGGTTTTCTCGGTTTTTCAAGGCCATTGAAACCATGCTGTCTGTTTGTTTGGTCTTTCCCTCCCGGCGACCTTTTTACGAAGAGGTCTGGGGCAGGTACAATTGGTTTTGACATTGCATATAAAACCCGGCGGTTGTACCTTCGGGTGGTTATATTATAGGTTTGACTCCTGTAAGGAGATAAAGAAAACCTAATATTTAGTAGTGGCCCCGTAATCATTGACGAACATGCCTATTACATAAGGCATCCTCTTCAAACACTAATCCGCCGTAGTTTTGAATCTACCGCGCAGAGCATTTAAAAACTGAGGAGCCTTCATCATGAGCGCACGCGACCTCACTCATGGCTTCAGTCATTATGAATTGGGTTCTCACTACGAAAAAACTTCGTAAAAAATAAAAACAAAAAGAAAATAAGAATAACTATCCAATAAGCTTTCCATCATATCGTGGATGTACTTGTGTGGATCTTTGACCAGACGCTGATTCAGGCGTCATTCCTCCTTCACTGACATATCAAGTAAACCAAAATCCTCAATACATCAACGAATGGGAAGGGGACGGTCGGGAGGGCCCCAGTCGTCAATGATTACGGGGCCACTACTAAATATTAGGTTTTCTTTATCTCCTTACAGGAGTCAAACCTATAATTTATTAGTGGCCCCTCCATCATTGACGAACATGCCTGATTTCTAAGACTGGAGGGGGACATTCGTAATCATATCATAACTCTAGAAAAGTAGATAATAAAAACAACCACATAGTATTCTTACTTTTGAAAAATATATTTAAACATGGCGTAGGCCGAAAATATACAAGAAAAAAGGGGTTCAGGCAGGTGCGTGCTTCAAAAGAAGCCTGCCTGACAAAAAATGGGTAACCCTGAAGATTCTGAACACAGATCTGTAGTTACAAAGGCACCCCACTCAACGAGTGGTGACAAAAATAACAAGTTATAAGTTTATATGTGCATATAATAAACCCCAAAATAATCGTGGAGATAAATTGCAAAGGATCTCCACTGTTCTAATATTAAATTGCTTTCGCAGCTAAAACTACTATAACAACACCGTTGTTTTGTACTAACATTGTACTAGCACAATTTCTCGCTGAGAAATTTTCATATCACATTAACCTTAAATTGTATCACAGCTCTCATACTCCGGCGGGGTCTAGGGTGTCCTATGTCAACTGACTGCACCCCCCACGAACATGCCTATTACATAAGGCACCCTCTTCAAACACTCATCCGCCGTAGTTTGAATCTACCGCGCAGAGCATTTAAAATTTGAGGAGCCTTCATCATGAGCGCACGCGACCTCACTCATGGCTTCAGTCATTATGAATTGGGTTCTCACTACGAAAAAACTTCGTAAAAAATAAAAACAAAAACAAAATAAGAATAACTATTCAATAAGCTTTCCATCATATCGTGGATGTACTTGTGTGGTTCTTTGACCAGACGCTACTGCAGGCGTCATTCTTCCTTCACTGACATATCAAGTAAACCAAAATCCTTAATACATCAACGAATGGGAAGGGGATGGTCGGGAGGGCCCCAGTCGTCAATGATTATGGGGCCACTACTAAATATTAGGTTTTCTTTATCTCCTTAGAGGAGTCAAACCTATAATTTATTAGTGGCCCCTCCATCATTGACGAACATGCCTGATTTCTAAGACTGGAGGGGGACATTCGTAATCATATCATAACTCTAGAAAAGCAGATAATCAAACAACCACATAGTATTCTTACTTTTGTAAAAAAGAGATATTCGGGTGCATAAACTTTATACAGCCTAAATATTCAAAAAGGGGTACAAGCAGGAGCGTGCTTCAAAGAAGCCTGCTTGAAAAAGGGTTAACTCTGAGACTCTGTATACAGATCTGCTAGTTAAGAAGGCACCCCACTTAAAGTAAGTGGTGAAAACTAAAAAATTATAAGTTTACATGTGCACATATAAACCCCATTAACTAGTGGATATATTCCTAAAAATATAACCAAACATAAATGAATTCTTGTACATTCGTAGAAGTACTGAACTCGTGTACTTATGCAGAAGTAATTACTTCAAAAGTAAAAGTCATAGTTGCAACTACCGAGATTTCTCAAAAATCTATTGCTTCACAGCCAAAGCTACTTACAACAAGAATTGTTGTAACACTACTATTGGCCTTTAGCACAATTTCCTGCAATGAATACTACAGAGAAATTTTAAAATACAATGCCTACAAACAGTATCACAGCTCGTATGTTCCGAACACATACTCCGGAGGGGTCTAGGGTGTCCTATGTCACACTGACTGCACCCTCCCCCCCCTTTTTCTTGAAATTAAACAAAACGTGACTAAAAGGGCCACCTAGACCCTCTGCTGTAAAGCTATACATGGCAAGGAAGGTTTGTCCAGAGCTACTGAAAGGTATCGAGTCAAAAACTCCTGATTAGAGGCCCACAACTGTGTGGACTTAATAACTTCCACCGAAAGATTATTAAGGAAACGTAAAGGGGCTGTCCCCTTGCGTAAATCGTGAGTCTTACCCACAACGCCGGGATTCTTCTCTTTAAAGTCCTCGACCAAGAGAGAAGCCAGTGTACGCTCCATCAAGCGTTCACCCGGACTTGCGACCCATAAAGCACCCTGGTGATTTAGAGGTGCCACTCTTAAATATTTGGTTAGAGCTTGCACTGGGCAAAAAAGATGGTGCACCTTTCCCCTTTTCAACGCCGGCACCGTGAACTCTGAAAACACGTGTTCACTGTGCTCATTCTTGGCTATGAATCCTGGGGAAGGTGCAATGTGAATACACTCATGAAGCCTATCAAACCTGAGGCAATTAGGTGTGTTGCTCATCGCCGCCAGCTCAGATACTCTGTTCCCGGTAGCCAAAGCCATAAGGAATACTGCCCTTTTGTAAAATCTGCAGTCTTTGGTACATACGGGAACGAAAATAACGACAATGCTTTGTCCAGAGACCATGAAGGCATGAGCTGACGGGGAGGTGGGTGGAGTTTAAAACCTGCCCTCATAAATCACTTTCAGATAAATGTTTCTGCATGACCAGATAAATTAAATAATTAACAACCAACGCCACCGAGGGCACAGTTTGTTTTGTTCTAAGAATCCAAGACGTAAAAGCTTGCCAATGCGATTGAAACTGTCGCTTTGTAGACTGGGTATATTGATTCGTGAATATCTTGGTCACGTCGCTACCATATGGTGCTAGCCACTTGGCCTCCTGAATGTCCATAATGAACAAGTCCGCGAGGTTTCTAGGTTGCCAATTGTGTTCTAAGTGGAACAACCCGACCGGGAGTGACACTGGGTGCGGGCACCATGTGTTCAAATGCTGGTACCACACTGCGCCGGCCACAGGGGCGCGATTAGCAAGACTACGCCTCGCTAATCCTGTAGTTTGTTGACTACGTGGCACATTAGAGACGCGTCTGGCGGCGGAAAATAGATAAATGGAACTCAACCTGTTCTCGTCCGTCATCAGAGCGTCAGGTCCGCCCGCCGGCGTTATCGTCCGGCGGGTGAGGTACAGTGGGAGTTTGTGAGTCTTCTCAGACGCAAACAAATCCACTTGTGGATGGTAATGCTCCGCAAACGCAAGAGCACCCATTCTACTGTTGTGCTTTGTCTCTGAGACAGAGCGTCTGCCCAGACGTTTGCTACGCCTGGGAGATAAGATGCGTGACGATGAATGTCCAGCCTGTTGGCTAGTATAAAAATCTTTTCTGACACGTTTAGCCACTTCCGAGATCTCATTGACCCTTGTTTCTGAATACAGTGAACCGCATTCAGATTGTCCATTCCGAAGGCCACCGACTTGCCCCGTAAAGCAGAGCCATGAGCCTGAAGGACAGATAAGGGGACTAGTAAGTCTGATTTCTAAATGGGACCAAAACCTTTGACCCTGATGCCCGAGGTTTGACTAAAAGCCCCAACCTATCGTTCCTGACGCATCCATGTCCACCCATACCGACGGCGGAGGAGAGGTTCATGACATAACTGCGTGCAACATTTCTCTCGTTGCCCAAACCGCTAGTAAGTTGTGTAATAACGTTGGGATAGGCCATACTATCCCCGCCGGTAATAGTGGGAAAAATTTGTTGCCCTCCAAGATTAAACGTTAGACTTTCAACCGGCCCAACTTCACAGTTAGCTGAACCCAGTTGAGAGAACCGACTAGAGATTCCCAAAGTCTCCGTGTCGTAGTCAGACTGTGGAGAAACATAAACAGTTTTTGCGAAATCTGTTTCGAGTGTCCACACTCTGACTCAGAGTGAGAGAAGCTGTGTCCTCGACCAGCCCTATCCCCTGAAATACTCGTGGGGGAACAAGGGTTTGACATTTACTAAGTTGACCTTGAATCCTAGAGATTTGAGATGGTTTAACGTAACGTAGACATGAATGATGCGTAACTTTTCTGTTTCTGCCACCACCAGTTAGTCGCCCAGATACCACCAGACCCTGATCCCTTGTTCTAACAAGGGCATCAGGGCTTGCGGGGACCTTGCTTGAATGCTTGTGCCAAATTGAAAACAGTCTTCCAAACTGCTGGTGAAATCAAAGAAGGAGTTAGAACTGGAGACAGAACTACTTGGCTTACAATACGGTCAGGAAGTTTCTTCACTAAGAACATCCTCAGATCCTGCCTTGCTCGAACTGCCTCTAATAAGGCCGTCCGAATATCTCCTAAAGACTTGGATGGAAGTCTGGAGAAGCAAGCGCCGGGAAAGTTCAATGGCTTTCCTGACTTCCGCGGCTTCAATTGCCTGAGAAGAGCGTAACAGAGACTTTGTTACTTGCTGGGAACCATATATTGCGAAAACAGTTTAAACGCTTTTCCTCTTAACCTAAACTCGCGGTCTAGGTAAGCTGGGGAAGGCGTGCTAAAGGGAGCTTATAATTCGCACAAATTGATTATTTGGGGGGTGGCAGCCAAGCAGAGGGGACTCCGCCGGCACCAAAAACCGGAAGAGAGAACCAAGAATGGTGTTCTGGAGGGATTTGGTGGGAAGAATAAGTCATGGTTATAATAACTTGGAATATCCTTAATATGAACATCCAAAACATTTCCGTAACATTGCTACCCCTGACTCATCAGGCCCGTATAAAAGAGGCATAGCTCCTGTTTTTTTACTGGCGCCTTGTCTAAAGGAGGGGGAGATATGTCTGATATGACTCGCACAGTGGAAGTAGTGAGAGCTGCTGTGCCTGGCACATTGGAAATTGGATCTGACACAAGAGGATGGTTAGGTATTTTAGCTAAAGCAAAGGATGTAGCCAGAGGTCGCACATTCGTCGACATCGCGGGATCTCCCGTATCAAAAGGAGTTTCCGGCGTAGGGCCAAAGAACCTATTAAGTGCATTCAATAGTAGTCCATCAATCTCTTCCGCCGGTACATACCTAGCCGATGACGAACTCCGTGGAGATTCGACAGTACCCTGAGAGTCGCCTAGAAGGTGACTGGACTCTTCAACCTCCATCTCTGAGACCAGAGATCGTTGTTCTTCATCCGTTAAGTCTGGCTTATCATGGGAAGATCCCTCCGAAGCCGGGACCTCCACATATTGCCATGTTAAAACTGGGATAGAAGATGGTACATCGGCATCCCGGTGGACGTCAGCACTAGTTGAGTCACAAAGGGATGTGTTCTGTCCTGCCAGGACTGTGAGTATCGCCATACACCTTGGCTGTGGCTGTCCCTCGCTTGCGAGCTCGGTATACTCTCTGAATGGGAGCCCTCGTCCGAGTCCCGTAAAGGTTTATGATAATTAAAAGCTCCCATAGCTCATTAACACATTGAAAGCAGAGCTGGTGAGCAAAATCATAAAGTATACTAATTAATTTAATTTATATTTAATTGTATTAAAATAAATTACTATAAATAAACACAATATTATCATAATATAATCAAGGAAAATATATATGTTTATTATGATTCAGTTATTAAATTATTTCATTAACAAATAAAAATAAGATAGGGATACCTGAGCTTAATGGCGTTGAACATACAGCAATGAGAGGTTCAAGTGCCGACATGACAGAGACTGGGGGAAAACTACCCCGCCCCCGGGAACTACCTGGTCACCTGGTGCAACACTGGTACTCCGCCCTGGAAAGAGAAATTTCCGGGGATTAATGCTCATAGGGTTACACCCAAAAAATGGTACAAAATATGTGCCACAAAACCGCCGGTCAACGAACCGTAGCACTCCACCACTACTTTTCGTTTTCCTTTAGTTTCATAATAAAGATTTCAGCATATCTTTACCTGTCCAGAAGATTTAAGCATATCTTCTGAATCCTCATAAAGATAAAGCATATCTTTATTAAAGATAAAGTCTTTCAAGTATCCCTTTACACTTGAAACACTAGTAAGATTCCGGCATCTTTTTATCCCATAAAAAGTCTAAGCCTATCTTAATCTCTAATCCGGCTTCTCCCAGAAGCCCTCATAGATCGCCGTCTTGAAGGCCGTGATACCCTAATGTATCAATCAATTGTTTGGCAAATTATCGCGAATTGCAAATAAGTTAATATAACCACCCGAAGGTACAACCGCCGGGTTTTATATGCAATGTCAAACCAATTGTACCTGCCCCAGACCTCTTTGTAAAAAGGTCGCCGGGAGGGAAAGACTAAACAAACAAACAGCATTGTTTCAATGGCTTATTAAAGATTTCAGCATATCTTTTACCTGTCCAAAAGAATTAAGCATAACTTCTGAATCCTCATAAAGATGAAGCATATCTTTATTAAAGATGAAGTCTTTCAAGTATCCCTTTACACTTGAAACACTAGTAAGATTCAGGCATCTTTTTATCCCATAAAAAGTCTAAGCCTATCTTAATCTCTAATCCGGCTTCTCCCAGAAGCCCTCATAGATCGCCATCTGGAAGGCCATGATACCCTATTGTATCAATCAATTGTTTGGCAAATTATCGCGAATCGCAAATCCGTTAATATAACCACCCGAAGGTACAACCGCCGGGTTTTATATGCAATGTCAAACCAATTATACCTGCCCCAGACCTCTTTTGTAAAAAGGTCGCTGGGAGGGAAAGACCAAACAAACAGACAGCATTGTTTCAATGGCTTTGAAAAGCCGAGAAAACCATATCCAACAGGTGTCAGCATGATCACCTAGATAACTGTGTGGAGCCCCCCTCGACGGGAATAACCCAGGAAGCCTGATCCCAGGCTCGACCACAGAAAACGCAGTTTCTGATGAGCCCTCAAGCGACCAAACTCGTCGGGGTAACTTACCTATTTTAGCCATCCTGACTAAAACTCGGTAAACAAAAACGGTGTTCTCGGAGCAACGAGAAAAACGCCAGAAAGGTAACCCACACCAAACGAGACATTTTAACACATTTTATACAAATGGTGTGCGCAAAAATAGGGATACCTGAACAGGAGGGCGTAATGCATAAAGCAAAAACCGGGGCAAAGGTAGCCATGACAGAGACTGGTGGGAAACTTACTCCAGGTTCTGCATAGACCCGCCGGGACCCAGCTCTGGAAAAAAAAAAAATCCAGGAATTAATGCTCATAAGGTTAACCCAATCATGTTCGCACACAAGTGTTAAATAACCCGCCGGGTAACGAGACGTAATACTCAACGACTACAGCTCGCTACGCGGTGGGGTTTCCTAAGTAAAAGATTTCAGAATATCTTAATTTGTCCAAAAGATTTATGAATACCCTCTGACATAATATATAAAGACCAGCATGGCGTTTATAACTGATTAAGTCTTTCCGGTGGTGTTTGTTTCAAGATTCAATATTGGAAAAAAAAAAACTAAAAAAGACGCCGGCCCCCGAATTATCTCGTAGATCAAAAACTGGGAAGCCTGACAAATATACGAGATCTAACTTCTCCCGAAGTATCTTTGCAGATCGCCGTATGTTGAAGGCGGCGATACAAAACGTATCCCTCAATTGTCTGGTTAACTAACTGAATTGTAAATTCGTTATTCCCACCCTTCCAAGGAGCACCCGCCGGGTGTGAATATTAGTTTAGAAAACGTTAACCCCAATTGTGCCCTAAAGCGCCGTATGTTGAAGGAGGCGATACACAATGCATCCCTCAATTGTCTGGTCAACTAAACTGAATTTTGCAAATTCGGTCATCCCACCCTTCCAGGTTGCACCCGCCGGGTGATTTAAAGTTTAAAAGTTAACCCCAATTGTTCCTATTTATTAGTGGCCCCTCCATCATTGACGAACATGCCTATTACATAAGGCATCCTCTTCAAACACTAATCCGCCGTAGTTTGAATCTACCGCGCAGAGCATTTAAAAAACTGAGGAGCCTTCATCATGAGCGCACGCGACCTCACTCATGGCTTCAGTCATTATGAATTGGGTTCTCACTACGAAAAAACTTCGTAAAAAATAAAAACAAAAAGAAAATAAGAATAACTATCCAATAAGCTTTCCATCATATCGTGGATGTACTTGTGTGGATCTTTGACCATACGCTGATTCAGGCGTCATTCTTCCTTCTCTGCTCTGCGCTCAGCCTGCCCGGACGTGTCTCCCCACGCTCCGCTGGTTCCGCATTTGCTGCGTCCCTAGTGAGTTTTTTTCTCATTTGTTTACTCCGGGATGTATCGAGTAAGGTTAGGATATGCGTAGCAGGAGTGTCCTGGGCTGGTTGCCCGCAGTGCAGTGTATTTTGGGTCGTGTGTTTGGGCATCTATTTCGGATGTACCCTCGTGGTCCTGTTGTGGACTTGTGATCTTTTCACAGTTGAGTTAGCTTGTGATGCAGGCGGCTTTCATTACGCGTTAATTATGCTGCCTTTTATCTCTGATGAGGTAAGCGTTGCTTACTGACGTTCCCAGCGTATTTTTCTTCACTTAGTGAAGTTTTTTTCTGGGTCCCGAGTCAGTCTTCCCTTTGCCGGAAGTTTTTGCTACAGAGTTGTGTTGGCGGTGGTTCCTGTTGTTATATTTCCAGTGTTTTTTGTTTATATTTCAACATTTCTTATGCCGTCTACTTAGGCCTAGCCAGCCGCTCGTAGCTTTGCCACATGTACAAGTGTTATTGTTTATTTTATAAATATGTCCTACTGTGCCATGTGTATCCGGGTTTAGTTGTGTATTGGCTAATTCCACGGACTATGTTTGTTTCCTGGTTTAGTTGTGTATTGGCTAATTCCACGGATTATTGTGTGGACCCTAGGCTAGTCGTGCTTGGCTTTCCTTCGAGTCCTATGTGCGTTCAGATGGTTTCTGAATGGGGTGGGTTACCTTCCGGCGGGTTTTTCTCGGTTACTCCATGAAAAAACCCGGCTGAGAGCCGTGTTGGGCCACATGTGGTTTCAACACAGGCTTGTGTCCCCGGCGATGAGGTGTCTGTGGCTCTCCAGGACTGCGTCTCTGTGTTGGTGCCTGTTTTCAGGCTCCCTTTGATTCCCGGTGGAGTGGCTGTACCCATCTAACATTGTTCATGCGGACATATGTTATGAAGTTTTTCTACCCGGTTTTACAAACCACAGGAAAAACCTAGCTGTTGTTAAGGGCTTTCCTCCCCGGCGATCTTTTACAAAGAAGTGGGGACAGGAACTTATGGGGTTAACGTTTTAACATCTCACCCGGCGGGTGCACCTTGGTAGGGTGGGATGAACAACTAAGTCATTCAGTTAGTTAACCGATCCATTTTGATACTATATGTATCGCCGCCTTTACACTTACGGCGATCGAAGGTTCAATTAGGGTTAACATCGTTTTTACGCCCGGCGGGTGCTCCTGGGAGGAAGAAATAAGGAATTTACAATTCAATTTCGATTAACCACTTAATTGAGAGATACGTTTATGTATCGCCGCCTTCAAACTTACGGCGATCTTTTGTGACAATTCGTTAGAAATCAGATCTCGTATCAGCCTGCCCTGTGTTATTCTGCTAAAATAATTCAAGGGCCGGCGTCTTTGTAGGGGGTTGTTTTCCAACATTGAATCTTGAAAAAGTCACCACCAGAAAGACTATAAACGCCATGCTGGTCCTTTATATTATGTCAGAGGGTATTCTTCACTTTCTTAAAAAGATATGTTTAGATATTCTGAACCCCGCCGCGTAGCGAGCTGTGATCGTTGTGTCATTACATCTCGTTACCCGGTGGGTTATTAACACTTGTGTGCGAACATGTTGGGTTAACCTTATGAGCATTAATTCCTGGAAATTTTCTTTTTTTCCAGAGCTGGGCTCCGGCGGACCAATACAGACCCGGCAGTAGTTTTCCCCACCAGTCTCTGTCATGGCTACCTTGGCCCCAGTCTTTGCTTTATGCACTACCCCTACCTGTGCCGGTATCCCTATTTTTGCGCACACTCTTTGCATCAAGTGTGTTAAATGTCTAGACCGTTCAAGGGGTCTGTGGGTGATGCGCAACTGTTCCTTTTGCTCCCAATTAAATGTCAAGGTCCTCCGCGACAATGATAAGACCGCAGCGGTCGCATTACGAGAGGTTAGGCAACAGATGTCAGCATATACTACGATTGTGGCTCATAAGTCACTTCAATGTGACAACGTCCCTCTTTGGGATAGGCTGCTTTTCGAACACCCTCCCCCTAAATGTTCCTCTCGAGTAACTAGTCATAAGCCGGCGGAGACTGGTCAGGGTTCTGTGTCTTCTGCTGCTACTCCGAAACGTCCAAGAGAGCCTACACCCCCGGCGACCGCCTCCTCGTCTCGGGAGAGATCTCAGTCTAGGTCACCTCTCAGACACCAGCCACCTAGTCTTGCCTCTTCACCATCGAGTAAGAAGAGTAAGACGGAAAGTTCCACCAGTGGTCACGGCGATAAATCCTCCAAATCGAAGAGTAGTTCACGGTCACACCGCAGCCATGTCTTCCAAAAAGGATTCCCATAATAGAAAGGCCTCCCTACATTCGCCAGTTTCTAGTGCTTCTCATCGTACCTCTACCCCAGACAGAGTTTGTGTTAGGTCTCAAGGGTCCAGTACGGTGCCTGTACCTAAAGATGATTTACCCATTAACATTTTAACCCTGGAATTGGAGAGTTCAGGGGGATCAGTGATTGAGAGTGTTTCAGACTCCCAAGAGAGTGTAGGCCAAGGCCTCGGTGTTTGGCGATTTTCTCGGCCGGGGTCTGACCACCCACTTCCGACTCAAACTAGTCACACAGTAGCTGACATCCACAGGGACGTGGCGATCCCATCCTCTATTCCTGACTTATCTTGGCAACAAGGTACCCCAGCTTCGGCGGGATCTTCTCAGGAGGAACAGGATGAGAAAGACGAGGTTTCAATAATTTCGGATATGGAAGGGCAAGAGTCAGGTTCCGGCTTAGACGCCGCGCAGGATATTAATGATTCACCAGTGAGTACATCATCAAGTCAATTTGTCACTGCACAGGAAATTGATGGGCTACTTAGTCATGCTTTATCTAAATTTTTTGGCCAACAACAGGAAACTCCCACAGTGGACTTGGGAGCTCCCACGACAAGTTCTACGGTACGGCCTCTGATGACTTCTATTGCTTTAACTCAGATCCCTCACCCTCCCACTCTGTCACCATCAGTGGTTACTAGGCCTGCTACGGCGGCATTGACCACTTCGAATGTAAGGGTTATAACGGATGTCAATCCACCCCCTCTAGACAAGGCGCCTCTCAGAAAGGTAGCTATGCCCTTGCTTTACGGACCAGACGAGTCATGGGTCCTTTTGACCCCCACTAAACCAGAGCTCGCCCAACCTACCTTGTCAGGGGAACTCCCAGTACCGCGTGAGTGGGTCATCCAGGGCAACAAATCTAAGAAATTAAGGGCCTTGGATACTTTGGGAAATGTACTAGACGTTAATATAAAGGCTATACCTAGTTATTATCACCAAGACTATTTTGTGTATGCTTCTAAGCCGGCGTTACCCCCTGCCTCAGCTTCAAAATTGTTTTCAGACTGGTCTAAGCTGGATGGGTTTAATGACATTAAGACTCTGTCAGCTCTCACTCCAGAACTTGATTTACAAACCGTCACAGACGAAGCAGCTAATCCAGTCTTGAAGGTGGGGCAGTTGGGTCCAGGACCTTGGGTGGATTGGGAGACAGACGCTCAAAACTTTGCGACCACATTTACTTCCAAAACTTCCCACCAGATCCCTCAAGATACTCATTCGTGGTTCTCCATGCCAGTGTGTTCTGCCGGCGGAGTCCCTTCAGCTTTGTTTGCTTTCTTAGCTGCCCCTAAAATTAATCTTTGTGAGCTAAAAGACCCTTTCACTACCCCTACCCCAACTCACCTAGACCGAGAATTTAGGCTAAGGGGGAAAGCTTTTCGCCTGTTCTCTCAATACATAGTGTCTCAACAGATAGCAAAGTCTTTGCTCCGGTCCACTCAGGCAATCGCAGACGCGAATGCCAGACGATCGGTTGAATTGTCCCGGCGACTGCTTCTTCAGTCGTAAATCCAATCTCTGGGTGACATCCGCACCGCCTTGCTTGAGGCGGTATGAGCGAGACAAGACCTCAGAATGTCTTTAGTCCGCAAACTGCCTGATCGCATTGCGAATCAGGTGGTCATGTCACCAGTGCTTACTCCCTCTTTAATGTCCCCGGACGTGTGGCGAACGGTGTTTAATATGGCGCAGGCCTTTAAACACAGTCCCACCCCTTCTAAGAAACCTGCCTTTAACTTCCCCAAACCCAGGCCAGCCGCTAAAGCTCAGCCGGGGGGATCTAAGCCCTTTCTTCCGCCTAAGTCCTCCCCCTCCCCTCAAGGTCAGTTCAGACATAGACAGAGTAGGTTTTCAGGTCAGAGAGGACGCGGCCATCATAAGCCAGGTCAGGGCCCGTCTTCGGCCAACACCAGCCAGCCGGCGAAGCGTCCAGCACCACCAACCCCTCCATCAAAAAACTAAAGTCTCTCTCATTCCCGGTGCCAATCTTAAGGCCGGCGGATCCGAGGGTAGTACAGCCGGCGAACCCTTGTCTGCTAACTGGGTCGTTCCGAACGTGTCACCAAGCATGGCCGTTAAACACTTGGGCACGGATGGTGGCACGCAAAGGCATCACTTGGCAGTGGCTCCGGCGACCTCGCTTACGTCAGCCGACAACGGCGAATTTTGTTTCTTTAGAGGTGGAGTCACTAGTCCAGGAAATGATTGCCAAGAATGTCATCATCCCGGTCCCCCCAAATTACCCTGTATTCACGTCCAAGCTATTTTTGGTTCCCAAAAGGGACAGTGTTCAGATGAGACCGGTCGTAGACCTGTCTTATCTGAACCTTCACATTCACAACGAGTCATTCCGAATGTTAACAGTACACCAAATCAGGCTAACACTTCCGCCGGGAGGTTGGATGTGTTCCCTAGACCTGACAGATGCCTATTGGCACGTATCGGTCAACAAAAGATTTCAAAGGTTTTTGGCCTTACGGATCAGGCACCAAAATTTTGTTTTTCAACGGATGCCATTCAGTTTGAACCTGGCACCTCGATTATTCACGAAATTAGTCCGGCAAGCCCTGATGCGGTTGTTAAAACAAGGAATCAGAGTTTTGTGGTACCTAGACGACTGGCTGGTGGTGGCAGAGACACAACAAGTATGCATCAAACATGTCAACATCATTTTAAATCATGTCAAAACTCTAGGGTTCAAGGTAAATCTGGTAAAGTCAAACCTTGTTCCCTCACGAGTAATTCAGTGGATAGGGCTGGTCTGGGACACGGCTGCTCTCACTCTGAGTCAGAGTGTGGACAATCGCAACAGGTTTCGCAGGAAACTGTTCAGGTTTCTTCACAGTCTGACTACGACGCGGAGGGTCTGGGAGTCTCTGGTCGGCTCTCTCAACTGGATTCAACTAACTGTTATGTTGGGCCGGTTGAAAGTAAAACGTTTAATATTGGAAGGCAACAAATATTTCCCACTCTTACCGGCGGGAAAATTATGGCCCATCCCGAAATTAATCCACACCTTACTAGCGGTCTGGGCGAAGAGGGAAACGTTGCACTCAATAATGTCATGGACCTCTCCTCCGCCAACGGTATGGGTAGACACGGATGCGTCAGGCACAATAGGTTGGGGATTTCAGTCAAATCAGGGGCACCAGGGTCAGGGGCTTTGGTCCCACTTAGAAATCTCCCACATCAATGTCAAAGAATTACTAGTCCCCTTGTATTTCCTTCAGGCTCACGGCCCTGCTTTACGGGGCAAGTCGGTGGCCTTCAGAATGGACAATCTGAACGCAGTTCACTGTATTCAGAAACAGGGGTCAACGAGGTCAAGGAAGTTGCTAAACGTGTCGGAAGAGATTTTTACTCTAGCCAACAGACTAGACATTTATCTTCACGCATCTTATCTCCCAGGCATAGCAAACGTCTGGGTAGATGCTCTGTCCCGGAGACAGAGCACGACAGTAGAATGGGAGCTCAAGCAACCCATTTTCAACCTAATGATTGCAGAGCTCTCCCATCCACAAGTGGATCTGTTTGCGTCCGAGGAGACTCACAAACTCCCTCTATACCTCGCCCGCCGGACGAAAACGCCGGCAGGGGGGCCAGACGCCCTAGTGACAGACTGGAACAGATGGAGCTCCATCTATCTGTTTCCGCCGCCAGATGCGTCACTAATGTGCCACGTAGTGAACAAACTACGAGATTATCGAGGCTTAGTCTCACTAGTCGCGCCCCTGTGGCCGGCGCAGTTGTGGTACCAGCAATTAAAGACATGGTGCCCGCACCCGGTGTCGCTCCCGGTCGGGTATTCCCACTTAGACACGATTGGCAACCTAGCGACCTCGCTGACTTTTGCATTATGGACATTCAGTAGGCCAAGTGGCTAGCACCATATGGTAGAGATGTGACCAATAAATTATTAAATCAATATACTCAGTCTAGCGGCTCGCTTGGTGTAGTGACTAGCGTCTCGGACTTCCACGCAGAAGGCCCGGGTTCGCGCCCACGCTCGGCGCATTAAAGATTTTTCACAAACACTGAGTCGTTTTGAGCAAAGGGATGGGGTAGTAGTACAGGACCCCAATGGAAATACGCCTAATCGGCCTTATTGAGCTATCCTTAGCTAGCTTAGCATGAGCTAGCTTTAAGAACTATTATTATTATTATTATTATTACGAAACGACAGTATCACTCACATTGGCAAGCCTTTACTTCTTGGATCATTAGAACAGAACAGACTGTGCCATCAGTAGCTTTAGTTTTTAATTATTTAAATTATTGGTTTGACTCCTGTAAGGAGATAAAGAAAACCTAATATTTAGTAGTGGCCCCGTAATCATTGACGAACATGCCTATTACATAAGGCATCCTCTTCAAACACTAATCCGCCGTAGTTTTGAATCTACCGCGCAGAGCATTTAAAAACTGAGGAGCCTTCATCATGAGCGCACGCGACCTCACTCATGGCTTCAGTCATTATGAATTGGGTTCTCACTACGAAAAAAACTTCGTAAAAATAAAAACAAAAAGAAAATAAGAATAACTATCCAATAAGCTTTCCATCATATCGTGGATGTACTTGTGTGGATTTCTGACCAGACGCTGTTTCAGGCGTCATTCTTCCTTCACTGACATATCAAGTAAACCAAAATCCTTAATACATCAACGAATGGGAAGGGGACGGTCGGGAGGGCCCCAGTCGTCAATGATTACGGGGCCACTACTAAATATTAGGTTTTCTTTATCTCCTTACAGGAGTCGAAACTATAATTTATTAGTGGCCCCTCCATCATTGACGAACATGCCTGATTTCTAAGACTGGAGGGGGACATTCGTAATCATACCATAACTCTAGAAAAGCAGATAATAAAAACAACCACATAGTATTCTTACTTTGAAAATATATTTAATAACGGCGTAGCCGAACAAATACAAGAAAAAGGGGGTTCAGGCAGGTGCGTGCTTCAAAGAAGCCTGCCTGACAAAAAATTGGTAACCCTGAAGATTCTGAACACAGATCTGTAGTTACAAAGGCACCCCACTCAACGAGTGGTGACAAAAAATAACAAGTTATAAGTTTACATGTGCACATAATAAACCCCAACATAAACTTGGAGATAAATTGCAAAGGAACTCCAATAATCTAAAACTAAATTGCTTTCGCAGCTAAACTACTCTAACAACACCGTTGTTTTGTACTTAACATTGTACTAGCACAATTTCTCACTGAGAAATTTTCATAACACATTTTAACCTTAAATTGTATCACAGCTCTCATACTCCGGCGGGGTCTAGGGTGTCTTGTGTCAACTGACTGCACCCCCCCCCCCCCCCTTTCCCATGAAAGTAAACAAAAGTGACTGCAGGGCCGCCTAGACCCTCTGCCTTAAAGCTATACATGGTAAGGAAGGTTTGTCTAGAGCAACTGACAAGTATCTAGACAGAAACGTATGATTAGACGCCCACAACTGCGTGGACGCTATGTCTTCAACTGAAAAAAAAATCAGGAAACGTAAAGAGGCTGCCCATTTGCGTAAATCGTGGGCCCGACCCACAACGCCGGGATTACTTTCTTTAATGACTTCTACCAGAAGAGAGGCTAATCGCCGTTTAAGTAAGCGTTTACCCGTACTTGCTACCCATAAAGCACCTTGGGGGTTGTGAGGAGCTACTCTCAAATATTTGGTTAGAGCTTGTACTGGACATAAATTATGATGCACCTTTCCCCTTTTTAACGCCAGCACCGTGAACTCAGAAAACACGTGTGCACTATGCTCATTCTTGGCTACAAAACCTGGGGAGGGTGCAATGGAAATACATTCATTAAGTCTACCAAACCTAAGACAATTAGGTGTGTTGCTCATCGCCGCCAGCTCAGACACTCTGTTTCCGGTGGCTAAAGCCAAAAGGAAAACCGCCTATTTTAAGAGTAATGCAAAGTCTGCAGTATTCTGGTACAGACGAGAGTGAAGCAAAGACAAAGCTTTGTCCAGAGACCAAGTAGGCATGAGCTGACGGGGAGGTGGGCGGAGTTTAAAACATGCTCTCATAAAACCTGTTTCCTCCGCTACCGGTATGGAGAGACCTGTAAGGTCTAAAAAGGGCACTCTAATCGCAGTTAAGTGATTTTTTAATGTTACCACAGATAAACGTTTCTGCTCAAACAGATAATTTAAATAATTAAAAACTAATGCCACTGAGGGTACAGTTTGTTCTGTCCTAACGATCCAAGAAGTAAAGGCTTGCCAATGTGATTGATACTGTCGTTTTGTAGACTGAGTATATTGATTAAGTAATTTATTTGTCACATCTCTACCGTATGGTGCTAGCCACTTGGCCTCCTGAATGTCCATAATGCAAAAGTCAGCGAGGTCGCGAGGTTGCCAATCGCGTCTAAGTGGAAATACCCGACCGGGAGCGATACCGGGTCCGGGCACCACATTTTCAATTGCTGGTACCACAACTGCGCCGGCCACAGTGGCGCGATTAGCGAGACTAAGCCTCGATAATCTCGTAGTTTGTTCACTACGTGGCACATTAGTGACGCATCTGGCGGCGGAAACAGATAGATGGAGCTCCATCTGTTCCAGTCTGTCACTAGGGCGTCTGGCCCCCCTGCCGGCGTTTTCGCCCGGCGGGTGAGGTATAGATGGAGTTTGTGAGTCTCCTCGGACGCAAAAAGATCCACTTGTGGATGGGAGAGCTCTGCAATCATTAGGTTGAAAATGGGTTGCTTGAGCTCCCATTCTACTGTCGTGCTTTGTCGCCGGGATAGAGCGTCTGCCCAGACGTTCGCTACGCCTGGGAGATAAGAAGCGTGCAGATAAATATCTAGACTGTTGGCTAGAGCAAAAATCTCTTCTGACACGTTTAGCAACTTCCTTGACCTCGTTGACCCTTGTTTCTGAATACAGTGGACTGCATTCAGATTGTCCATTCTGAAGGCCACCGACTTGTCCCGTAACGCCGGGCCGTGAGCCTGAAGGAAATACAAGGGGACTAGTAATTCTTTGACACTGATGTGCGAGATTTCTAAGTGGGACCAAAGCCCCTGACCCTGGTGCCCCTGATTTGACTGAAATCCCCAACCTATTGTGCCTGACGCATCCGTGTCTACCAATACCGTTGGTGGAGGAGAGGTCCATGACATTATTGAGTGCAATGTTTCCCTCTTCGCCCAGACCGCTAGCAAGGTGTGGATTAATTTCGGGATGGGCCATAATTTTCCCGCCGGTAAGAGCGGGAAATATTTGTTGCCTTCCAATATTAATCGTTTTACTTTCAACCGGCCCAACTTGACAGTTAGTTGAATCCAGTTGAGAGAGCCGACCAGAGGCTCCCAGACCCTCTGTGTCGTAGTCAGACTGTGAAGAAACCTGAACAGTTTCCTGCGAAACCTGTTGCGATTGTCCACACTCTGACTCAGAGTGAGAGCGGCGGTGTCCCAGACCAGCCCTATCCACTGAATTACTCGTGAGGGAACAAGGTTTGACTTTACCAGATTTACCTTGAAGCCTAGAGTTTTGACATGATTTAAAATGATATTGACATGTTTGATGCATAATTGTTGTGTCTCTGCCACCACCAGCCAGTCGTCCAGATACCACAACACTCTGATCACTTGTTTTAACAATGGCATCAGGGCTTGCCGGACTAGTTTTGTGAATAATCGAGGTGCTAGGTTCAAACCGAATGGCATCCTCTGAAAAACAAAATTTTGGTGCCTGATCCGTAAGGCCAAAAACCTTTGAAATCTTTTGTTGACCGATACGTGCCAATAGGCGTCTGTCAGGTCTAGTGAACACATCCAACCTCCCGGCGGAAGTGTTAGCCTGATTTGGTGTACTGTTAACATTCTGAAAGATTCGTTGTGAATGTGAAGATTCAGATAAGACAGGTCTACGACCGGCCTCATCTGAACACTGTCCCTTTTGGGAACCAAAAATAGTTTGGACGTGAATACAGGGTAATTTGGGGGGACCGGGATGATGACATTCTTGGCAATCATTTCCTGGGCTAGTGACTCCACCTCTAAAGAAACAAAATTCGCCGTTGTCGGCTGACGTAATCGAGGTCGCCGGAGCCACTGCCAAGTGATGCCTTTGCGTGCCACCATCCGTGCCCAAGTGTTTAACGGCCATGCTTGGTGACACGTTCGGAACGACCCAGTTAGCAGACAAGGGTTCGCCGGCTGTACTACCCTCGGTTCCTCCGGCCTTAAGGTAGGCGCCGGGAGTGAGAGAGACTTTAGTTTTTTGATGGTGGGGTTGGTGCTGGCCGCTTCGCCGGCTGGCTGGTGTTGGTCGAAGACTGGCCCTGACCTGGTTTATGTTGGCCGCGTCCTCTCTGACCTGAAAACCTATTCTGTCTATGCCTGTACTGACCCTGGGGGGAGTGGGAGGACTTAGGCGGAAGAAATGGTTTAGATCCCCCTGGCTGGGCTTTAGTAGTAGGCCTGGGTTTGGGGAAGTTAAATGCAGGTTTCTTAGAAGGGGTGGGACTGTGCTTAACGGCCTGTGCCATATTGAACACCGTTCGCCATACTTCAGGGGACATTAAAGAAGGGGTAAGTACTGGTGACATCACCACCTGGTTAGCAATGCGCTCAGGTAGCTTGCGAACTAACGACATCCTAAGATCTTGTCGTGCTCGCACCGCCTCAAGCAAGGCGGTGCGTATGTCACCTAAGGATTGGATTGACGACTGAAGAATCAGTCGCCGGGATAACTCAACCGATCTTCGAGCATCCGCGTCTGCGATTGCCTGAGTAGATCGTAGTAAAGACTTAGCCACCTGCTGAGATACTATGTACTGTGAAAACAGGCGAAAAGCTTTTCCTCGTAGCCTAAATTCTCTGTCTAGGTGAGTAGGGGTAGGGGTAGTGAACGGGTCCTTCAGTTCACAAAGATTAATCTTAGGGGCAGCTAGGAATGCAAACAAAGCCGCCGGGACTCCGCCGGCAGAACCCACCGGCATGGAAAACCATGAATGTGAGTCCTGAGGGATCTGGTGGGAAGATTTAGAAGTGAAAGTGGTTGCAAAGTTTTGAGCCTCTACCTCCCAATCCACCCAAGGTCCTGGACCCAACTGTCCCACCTTCAAAACTGGATTAGCTGCGTCGTCTGTGACGGTCCGTAAATCTAGTTCAGGAGTAAGAGCTGACAGAGTCTTAATATCATTAAACCCATCCAGCTTAGACCAGTCTGAAAATAGTTTTAAAGCTGAGGCAGGGGGTAAAGCAGGCTTAGAAGCATACACAAAATAATCCTGGTGATAATAACTAGGTATAGCCTTAATGTTTACGTCCAGAACATTACCTAAGGCATCCATGGCCCTTAATTTCTTTGACTTGTTGCCCTGGATAAACCACTCACGCGGTACCGGGAGTTCCCCTGACAAGGTAGGTTGGGCAAGCTCTGGTTTAGAGGGGTTCAAAAGAACCCATGACTCGTCTGGCCCATAAAGGAGGAGCATAGCTACCTTTCTAAGAGGTGCTTTGTCTAGAGGGGGTGGATTAACATCCGTTATGACCCTGACATTTGAAGTTGTCAATGCCGCCGTGGCAGGCTTAGTGCTCCTTGCAGGTGACAGAGTAGGAGGGTTAGGAATCTTAGATAAATCAATTGACGTCATCAGAGGCCGTACCGTAGAGCTTGTCGAGGGAGCCCCCAAGTCCATTGTGGGGTTTTCTTGTTGCTGACCAAAAAATTTAGATAAAGCATGAGTAAGCAACCCATCAATTTCTTGTGCTGTAACAAACTGGTTAGATGAAGAACTTATAGGAGAATCATTATTATCTCTTGCGGCGTCCAAGCCTGAGCCTGACCCTTGTCCTTCCATATCCGAAATTATTGAAACTTCGTCTTTTTCCTCCCGATCCTCCTGAGAAGACCCCGCCGAGGCAGGGGTACCTTGTTTCCAAGATAAGTCTGGGATAGAGGATGGGGTCGCCGCGTCCCTGTGGACGTCGGCTACTGTGTGACTCGTATGAGTCGGACGTGGGTGGTCAGACCGTGGTTGGGCAAACCGCCAAACACCAAGGCCCTGGCCTACGCTCTCTTGAGAGTCTGAAACATTCTCAATTATTGACCCTCCTGAACTTTCCATTTCCAGGGTTAAAATATTAATTGGCAACTCCTCTTTAGGGACAGGTGCTGCACTGGACTCAGAGGCCCTAACACAAACTCTGTCAGGTGTAGAGGTACGATGAGATGCACTAGACTTTGGGGAATGTCGAGAGGACTTCCGATGTGAATCCTTTTTTGAGGATTTATGGCTGCGGTGTGACCGCGAACTAGTCTTAGATCTGGAAGAATCTCCGCCGTGACCACTGGTGGAATCTTCCGTCTTACTCTTCTTACTCTCCGGCGAAGAGGCCCGACTAGAAGACTGTTGTCTGAGAGGTGACCTTGACCTAGATCTCGCCTGCGACGAGGAGGCGGATGCCGGGGGTGTAAGCTCTCTCGGGCGTTTAGTTGTAGTCGCAGACGATACAGGACCCTGACTAGTCTCCGTCGGCTTAACACTTGTGACTCTAGAGGAACGTTTAGGGGGAGGGTGTTCTGACAGCAATCTATCCCAAAGTGGGACGTTGTCACATTGAAGTGACTTATGCGCGACAATGGTAGTGTAGGCCGACATTTGTTGTCGAACCTCTCTCAACGCTACCGCCGCGGTCTTATCATTATCACAAAGGACTTTAACAGCTAATTGAGAACAAAAGGAACAATTATGCATCACCCAGAGACCCCTTGAACGGTCTAGACATTTAACACACCTTATGCAAAGGGTGTGTGCAAAAATAGGGATACCAGCACAAGTAGGGGTAATGCACAGGGCAAAAACTGGGGCCACGGTAGCCATGACAGAGACTGGTGGGTGAAAACTACCGCCGGGTCTGTATTGGTCCGCCGGAGCTCAGCTCTGGAAAAAACAAGAAAATTTCCAGGAATTAATGCTCATAAGTGTAATCCAACATGATCGCACACCAGTGTTAATAACCCGCCGGGTAACGAGATGCAAAGACACAACTAACACATCTCGCTACGCGGCGGGGTGTAAAGTCTAAACAAATCTTTTGCTAAAGAAAGTGAAGAATACCCTCTGATATAATGGTCCAGCATGGCACTTATAGTCTCTCGGAGGAGGTGACTGTCTCAAGATTCAATTTTGTAACAAAGCAACCCCCCAAAAAGACGCCGGCCCTTGAATTATTATAGTAGAATAGCCCAGGGCAGGATGATACGAGATCTAATGTTTAACGAATTGTCCCAAAAGATCGCCGTAAGATCGAAGGCGGCGATACCTGATAGTATCACTAAATTAAATAGGTTAAAATGAATTTTGTAAAATTCCTTAATTCCTCCACATAGGAGCACCCGCCGGGTGTGAGAATCGATATTTAACCTAATTGAACCTTCAATCGCCGTAAATAGTAAAGGCAGCGATACACAGAGTATCACTATAATGGATCGGTTAACTAACTGGAAGACCTAAGTCGTTCATCTCACCCTACCCAGGTGCACCCGCCGGGTGAGAAGTTTTAAAAGTTAACCCCATAAGTTCCTGTCCCCGCTTCTTTGTAAAAGATCGCCGGGGAGGAAAGCCTAAACAACAGCTAGGTTTTTTTCATGTGGTTGTCGTAAAACCAGGTAGAAAAAACTCCTAAAACATATGTCCACAAGGACGCCGTTTTATATGGATGGGTACAGCCATCCCGCCGGGAATCAAAGGAGGCCTGAAACCAGGCACCCACAGAGACGCAGTCCTGGAGAGCCACAGACACCCCCCCCGCCGGGGATACAAGCCAGTGTTAACAACCACGTGTGGCCCAACACTGCTCTCGGCCGGGATTTTTTCACGGTGAAACCGAGAAAAAACCCGCCGGAAGGAAACCCACCCTGAACAGATACCATCTGAACAACACACGACACAAGGATAGCCACGCACGGCTAACCCAAGGTCACACCATAATCCGTGGAATTAGCCAATACACAACTAAACCAGGAAACAATTATAGTCCGAGGAATTAGCCAATACACAACTAAAACCCGGATACACATGACACAGTAGGGCATATTTATAAATAATAAATAATAACACTAGTACATGTGGCAAAGCTACGAGCGGCTGGCTAGGCCTAGGCAGACGGCATAAAAACAGTTGAAATATACACACACACTGGAAATATCACAACAGGAACCACCGCCAACACACCACCGTAGCAACAACTTCCAACCCAGGGAAGACTAACTCGGGACCCAGAAAAAACTTCACTAAGTGAAGAAAAATACGCTGGGAACGTCAGAAAACACAGCTTACCTCATCAGAAAGATAAAAGGCAGCAATAATTAACGCGTAGTGAAAGCCGCCTGCATCACAAACTTCAAGCTGTCTAGTGGCGAGTGGCTTTGTTGTGTGTTATTATAGTCTATTTTATTTCAGCTGATGATCAAATTAATCTCTTTTTTTTTTTTTTTTTTTTTTTTTTTCTATATTCCAACTTACTTCCTCTCGGGCATAGGCTGAGAGCCTTAACATTCACCGCTTTACAATGAACAGTGAAGCCCGTGAGGTCTTGTTCCAGTCTAGGGAGTGAGACATGTGAAGCACGTAGAGTACAACGAGCACCTGCCATCTCGCCTTCACATGAGGCACGGTGCTCACTCATGGCCCGAAACGACCCCATCTCTGAAGCCACCTCGTTCCCGTGCTTCACTGTCTCACCACCTACACTCGGACTCTCACACTTACACACACACAACGCCACCTGTTGATCAGATAACTCACCAGGCATTGCACCCCTATAGCATATTTTGAATATGGGAATATTCATACAGTGCTATTTAATCAGGGAACAATGAGGGTATTTTATTGACGTTTCGGTGGGCTTGTGGTAATGCACTGATACTAGGTACAGCACAAATTCCACCCCAATAATATCTTCCCATTGATACATCGGGATTTGAACCCGGGACCTTTGGATTACCAGGCCAGTGGCAAGACCACTCCACCACACCTCCCCTATCAACTGATTTCTCGATATTTAATGGACAAATATGAATTTAATGCATCTGCGTTGTATTAACGCCAAGTTTTCATAGTTAACACATTTAATGCATCTGCGTTGTATTAACGCCAAGTTTTCATAGTTAACACATTTTGGTACAAAATTGAAGTAATAGCTGAGTAACCCGTCTTGCAACACAATCCCACCCACCCCTACTCTGTGCAACTCTCCAACCAAAGAGTGAAACGTTACTCTGTCTTTCTTCTATTCAACAGCTGAGCTCTGGAACTCTCTCCCAGAATCAGTCTTTCCCTTCTCCTATGGCTTAAATTACTTCAAACTCTGTGTGGCCAGGCATTTTGACTCAAACGTCCCTTGGTTTTGGTTGAAACTAACTCAACTGTGAAAAAGTTCACATGTCCACAACGTGACCACGAGGGTACATCCGAAATAGATGCCCCATACACTCGACCCAAAATACACTGCACTGCGGGCAACCAGCCCAGGACACTCCTGCTACGCCTATCCTAACCTTACTCGATACATCCTGGAGTAAACAAATGAGAAAAAACTCACTAGGGACGCAACGAATGCGGAACCAGCGGAGCGTGGGGAGGCACGTCCGGGCGGGCTGAGCGCAGAGCAGAGAAGGAAGAATGACGCCTGAATCAGCGTCTGGTCAGAAATCCACACAAGTACATCCACGATATGATGGAAAGCTTATTGGATAGTTATTCTTATTTTCTTTTGTTTTTATTTTTTACGAAGTTTTTTCGTAGTGAGAACCCAATTCATAATGACTGAAGCCATGAGTGAGGTTGCGTGCGCTCATGATGAAGGCTCCTCAGTTTTTAAATGCTCTGCGCGGTAGATTCAAAACTACGGCGGATTAGTGTTTGAAGAGGATGCCTTATGTAATAGGCATGTTCGTCAATGATGGAGGGGCCACTAATAAATTATCTGTTTGAGCAGAAACATTTATCTGTGGTAACGTTAAAAAATCACTTAACTGCAATTAGAGTGCCCTTTTTAGACCTTACAGGTCTCTCCATACCGGTGGCGGAGGAAACAGGTTTTATGAGAGCTTGTTTTAAACTCCGCCCACCTCCCCGTCAGCTCATGCCTACTTGGTCTCTGGACAAAGCTTTGTCTTTACTTCACTCTCGTCTGTACCAAAATACTGCAGACTTTGCATTACTCTTAAAAAAGGCTGTATTCCTTTTGGCTTTGGCCACCGGGAACAGAGTGTCTGAGCTGGCGGCGATGAGCAACACACCTAATTGCCTTAGGTTTGGTAGACTTAATGAATGTATTCACATTGCACCTTCCCCGGGATTTGTAGCCAAGAATGAGCACAGTGCACACGTGTTTTCTGAGTTCACGGTGCCGGCGTTAAAAAGGGGAAAGGTGCATCATAATCTATGTCCAGTGCAAGCTCTAACCAAATATTTGAGAGTAGCTCCTCTAAACCCCCAAGGTGCTTTATGGGTAGCGAGTACGGGTAAACGCTTACTGAAACGGAGATTAGCTTCTCTTCTGGTCGAAGTCATTAAAGAGAGTAATCCCGGCGTTGTGGGTCGGGCCCACGATTTACGCAAATAGGCAGCCTCTTTACGTTTCCTGAAGAATTTTTCAGTAGAAGATATTTCGTCCACACAGTTGTGGGCGTCTAATCATACGTTTTTGACTAGATACTTGTCAGTTGCTCTAGATAAACCTTCCTTACCATGTATAGCTTTAAGGCAGAGGGTCTAGGTGGCCCTTCAGTCACTTTTGTTTACTTTCAAGAAAGGGGGGGGGGGTGCAGTCAGTTAACATAGGACACCCTAGACCCCGCCGGAGTGTGAGAGCTGTGATACAATTTATGGTTAATGTGATATGAAAATTTCTCTGCGAGAAATTGTGCTAGTACAATGTTAGTACAAAACAACGGGGTTGTTATAGTAGTTTTAGCTGCGAAAGCAATTTAATATTAAACAGTGAAGATCTTTTGCAAATTATCTCCACGATTATTTTGGGGTTTATTATGTGCACATGTAAACTTATAACTTGTTATTTTTGTCACCACTCGTTGAGTGGGGTGCCTTTGTAACTACAGATCTGTTCACAGAATCTTCAGAGTTACCCCTTTTTTGTCAAGCAGGCTTCTTTGAAGCACGCACCTGCCTGAACCCCTTTCTTGTATATATATGGGCTGCGCCGTATTAAATATATTTTCAAAGTAAGAATACTATGTGGTTGTTTTTATTATCTGCTTTTCTAGAGTTATGATATGATTACGAATGTCCCCCTCCAGTCTTAGAAATCAGGCATGTTCGTCAATGATGGAGGGGCCACTAATAAATTATAGGTTTGACTCCTGTAAGGAGATAAAGAAAACCTAATATTTAGTAGTGGCCCCGTAATCATTGACGACTGGGGCCCTCCCGACCATCCCCTTCCCATTTGTTGATGTATTAAGGATTTTGGTTTACTTGATATGTCAGTGAAGGAAGAATGACGCCTGAATCAGCGTCTGGTCAAAGATCCACACAAGTACATCCACGATATGATGGAAAGCTTATTGGATAGTTATTCTTATTTTGTTTTTGTTTTTATTTTTTACGAAGTTTTTTCGTAGTGAGAACCCAATTCATAATGACTGAAGCCATGAGTGAGGTCGCGTGCGCTCATGATGAAGGCTCCTCAGTTTTTTAAATGCTCTGCGCGGTAGATTCAAACTACGGCGGATTAGTGTTTGAAGAGGATGCCTTATGTAATAGGCATGTTCGTCAATGATTACGGGGCCACTACTAAATATTAGGTTTTCTTTATCTCCTTATAGGAGTCAAACCTATAATCCCCACTTCTTTGTAAAAGATCGCCGGGGAGGAAATACAACAACAGCATAGTTTTATATTGGCTTTGCAAAACCGAAAAAACTACAAACAACACATGTCTGTATGAACACTGTTAGATGGGTACAGCCAACCCGCCGGGAATCATAAGGAGCCTGAAACAGGCACCCCAGAGACGCAGTCCTGGGGAGCCACAGACACCCACTCGCCGGGGAAACAAGCCTGTTTTAAACCACGCATGGCCAAAACTCGGCAACCAGCCGGGTTTATCATGGTGAAACCGAGAAAAACCCGCCGGAAAAAACCCACCCCGTCCAGATACCATCTGAACGCAACACCGGACCGAGGCGTAGCCAAAACACAACTAACGCCGGGCCCAACATTAGTCCGTGGAATTAGCCAATACACAACTAACCCAGAACACATAAATAGTCCGTGGAATTAGCCAATACACAACTAAACCAGGACACACATGACACAGTAGTACATATTTAGAAAATAAATCAATAACACTTGTATATGTGGTAAAGCTACGAGAGGCTGGCTAGGCCTAGGCAGACGGATAACAGTAACATGTCGGAATATAAACAAAAAGCACTGAATTATATCACAACAGGAACCACCGCCAACACACCACTGTAGCAAACACTTCCGGCAAAGGGAAGACTGACTCGGGACCCAGAAAAAACTTCACTAAGTGAAGAAAAATACGCTGGGAACGTCAGCAAAAATACGCTACCTCATCAGAAAGATAAAAGGAAGCAAAAACGCGTAATGAAAGCCGCCTGCATCACAAAGCTAGCTAACTGTGAACAAGTTCACCTGTCCACAACAGGACCACGAGGGCACATCCGAAATAGATGCCCCAAACACACGACCCAAAATACACTGCACTGCGGGCAACTAGCCCAGGACACTCCTGCTACGCATATCCTAACCTTACTCGATACATCCCGGAGTAAACAAATGAGAAAAAACTCACTAGGGACGCAACAAATGCGGAACCCGCGGAGCGTGGGGAGACACGTCCGGGCAGGCTGAGCGCAGAGCAGAGCAGAGAAGGAAGAATGACGCCTGCAGTAGCGTCTGGTCAAAGATCCACACAAGTACATCCACGATATGATGGAAAGCTTATTGAATAGTTATTCTTATTTTTTTTTTTTTTTTTTTTTTTACAAAGTTTTTTCGTAGTGAGAACCCAATTCATAATGACTGAAGCCATGAGTGAGGTCGCGTGCGCTCATGATGAAGGCTCCTCAAATTTTAAATGCTCTGCGCGGTAGATTCAAACTACGGCGGATGAGTGTTTGAAGAGGGTGCCTTATGTAATAGGCATGTTCGGCAATGATGGAGGGGCCACTAATAAATTAACGGATTTGCAAATTCGCGATAATTTGCCAAACGATTGATTGATACAATAGGGTATCACGGCCTTCAAGACGGCGATCTATGTGGGTTTCTGGGAGAAGCCGGATTAAAGATTAAGATAGGCTTAGACTTTTTATGGGATAAAAAGATGCCTGAATCTTACTAGTGTTTCAAGTGTAAAGGGATACTTGAAAGACATCATCTTTAATAAAGATATGCTTCAGCTTTATGAGGTTTCAGAAGATATGCTTAAATCTTTTGGACAGGTAAAGATATGCTGAAATCTTTAATAAGCCATTGAAACAATGCTGTTTGTGTGTTTGGTCTTTCCCTCCCGGCAACCTTTTTACAAAGAGGTCTGGGGCAGGTACAATTGGTTTGACATAATATATAAAACCCGGCGGTTGTACCTTCGGGTGGTTATGTTAACGAATGTGCAATTCGCGATAATTTGCCAATCAATTGATTGATACACTAGGGTATCACGGCTTTCTAATAAAGATATACTTCATCTTTATGAGGATTCAGAAGATCGGCTTAAATCTTTTGGACAGGTAAAGATATGCTGAAATCTTTACTATGAAACTAAAGGAAAACGAAAAGTAGCGGTGCAGTGCTACGGTTCGTTGACCGGCGGTGTTGTGGCACATGTTTTGTACCATTTTTGGGGGGTAACCTTATGAGCATTAATCCCTGGAAATTTCTCTTTCCAGGGCGGAGTACCGGCGTTGCACCAGGTGACCAGGTAGTTCCCGGGGGCGGGGTAGTTTTCCCCCAGTCTCTGTCATGTCGGCACTTGAACCTCTCATTGCTGTATGTTCAACGCCGTTAAGCTCAGGTATCCCTATTTTTGCTCACCAGCTCTGCTTTAAATGTGTTAATGAGCTATGGGAGCTTTTAATTATCATAAACCTTTACGGGGCTCGGGCGAGGGCTCCCATTCGAAGAGTATACCAAGCTCGCAAGCGAGTGACAGCCACAGCCAAGGTGTATGGCGATACTCACAGTTCTGGCAGGACAGAACACATCCCTTTGTGACTCAACTAGTGGCTGACGTCCACCGGGATGCCGATGTACCATCTTCTATCCCAGATTTAACATGGCAACATGTGGAGGTCCCGGCTTCGGCGGGATCTTCCCATGATAAGCCAGACTTAACGGATGAAGAACAACGATCTCTGGTCTCAGAGATGGAGGTTGAAGAGTCCAGTCACCTTCTAGGCGACTCTCAGGGTACTGTCGAATCTCCACGAAGTTCGTCATCGGCTAGGTATGTAACGGCGGAAGAGATTGATGGACTACTATTGAATGCACTTAATAGGTTCTTTGGCCCTACGCCGGAAACTCCTACAGTTGGTACGGGAGCTCCCGCGATGTCGACGAATGTGCGACCTCTGGCTACATCCTTTGCTTTAGCTAAAATACCTAACCCTCCTCTTGTGTCAGATCCAATTTCCAATGTGCCAGGCACAGCAGCTCTCACTACTTCCAATGTGCGAGTCATATCAGACATATCTCCCCCTCCTTTAGACAAGGCGCCAGTCAAAACAAGGAGCTATGCCTCTTTTATACGGGCCTCATGAGTCAGGGGTAGCAATGTTACCAACTCAGCCAGAGGCAGCACAAGCTACTATTTCGGGGGAGTTCCCTGTACCACATGAGTGGGTAATCCAAGGCAATAAGTCTAGAAAACTCAGAGCTTTGGATAAGTCAAGGAAATGTTTTGGATGTTCATATTAAGGCCATTCCAAGTTATTATAACCATGACTTTTTCGTGTATGCATCAACACCAGCCCTGCCCCCTGCCTCAGCTTCAAAGCTATTTTCTGACTGGACTAAGAATGACGGCTTTAACGACGTCAAGGCACTTTCTGCTTTGACGCCGGAGTTAGATATGTTTCCGATCACAAACTCAGCCTCTAATCCAGTCTTCCAGGTGGGGCAGTTGGGTACGGGACCTGGGGTGGCATGAGAAACAGAGGCTCACAATTTGCAACTACTTTCACGTCAAAATCTTCCCACCAAATCCCTCAAGAACACCATTCTTGGTTCTCTCTTCCGGTTTTTAGTGCCGGCGGAGTCCCCTCTGCTTTGTTTGACTTCTTGGCTGCCCCCCCCCCCCAAATAATGAATTTGTGCGAATTAAAAGATCCCTTTAGCACGCCTTCCCCAGCTTACCTAGACCGCGAGTTTAGGTTAAAGGAAAAGCGTTTAGACTATTTTCGCAATATATGGTTACCCAGAAAGTAACAAAGTCTCTGTTACGCTCTTCTCAGGCAATAGAAGCCGCGGAAGTCAGGAAGGCCATTGAACTTTCCCGGCGCTTGCTTCTCTAGACTTCCTTCCAAGTCTTTAGGAGATATTCGGACGGCCTTATTAGAGGCAGTTCGAGCAAGGTAGGATCTGAGGATGTTCTTAGTGAAGAAACTTCCTGACCGTATTGCAAGCCAAGTAGTTCTGTCTCCAGTTCAAACTCCTTCTTTGATTTCACCAGCAGTTTGGAAGACTGTTTTCAATTTGGCACAAGCATTCAAGCAAAGTCCCGGCAAGCCCTGATGCCCATGTTAGAACAAGGGATCAGGATCTTGTGGTATCTGGACGACTAACTGGTGGTGGCAGAGACAGAAAAGTTATGCATCACTCATGTCTACATTACGTTAAACCATCTCAAATCTCTAGGATTCAAGGTCAACTTAGTAAAAGTCAACCCCTTGTTCCCTCACGGGTATTTCAGTGGATAGGGCTGGTCGAGGACACAGCTTCTCTCACTCTGAGTCAGAGTGTGGACACTCGAAACAGATTTCTCAAAAAACTGTTTATGCTTCTCCACAGTCTGACTACGACACGGAGACTTTGGGAATCTCTAGTCGGTTCTCTCAACTGGGTTCAACTAACTGTGAAGTTGGGCCGGTTGAAAGCCAAACGTTTATTCTTGGAGGGCAACAAATTTTTCCCACTATTACCGGCGGGAATATTATGGCCTATCCCAACATTATTACACAACTTACTAGCGGTTTGGGCGAAGAGAGAAATGTTGCACTCAGTCATGTCTTGAACCTCTCCTCCGCCGTCGGTATGGGTGGACACGGATGCGTCAGGAACGATAGGTTGGGGCTTTTAGTCAAACCTCGGGCATCAGGGTCAAGGGTTTTTGGTCCCATTTAGAATTCTTCCACATCAATGTCAAAGACTTACTAGTCCCCTTATCTGTCCTTTAGGCGCACGGCTCTGCTTTACGGGGCAAGTCGGTGGCCTTCCGAATGGACAATCTGAATGCGGTTCACTGTATTCAGAAACAAGGGTCAACGAGATCTCGGAAGTTGCTAAACGTGTCAGAAAAAGATTTTTATACTAGCCAACAGGCTGGACATTCATCTTCACGCATATTATCTCCCAGGCGTAGCAAACGTCTGGGCAGACGCTCTGTCTCGGAGACAAAGCACAACAGTAGAATGGGAGCTCAAGCGATTGCGGAGCATTACCATCCACAAGTGGATTTGTTTACGTCTGAGAAGACTCACAAACTCCCACTGTACCTCACCCGCCGGACGATAACGCCGGCGGGCGGACCAGACGCTCTGATGACGGACGGGAACAGGTGGAGTTCCATTTATCTATTTTCCGTCGCCAGACGCGTCTCTAATGTGCCACGTAGTCAACAAACTACAGGATTAGCGGGGCGTAGTCTCGCTAATCGCGCCCCTGTGGCCGGCGCAGTGTGGTACCAGCAATTGAACACGTGGTGCCCGCACCCGGTGTCACTCCCGGTCGGGTTGTTCCACTTAGACACAATTGGCAACCTAGAAACCTCGCTGACTTGTGCATTATGGACATTCAGGAGGCCAAGTGGCTAGCACCATATGGTAGCGACGTGACCAATAAATTCACGAATCAATATACCCAGTCTACAAAGCGACAGTATCAATCGCATTGGCGAGCTTTTACGTCTTGGATTCTTAGAACAGAACAAACTGTGCCCTCGGTGGCGTTGGTTGTTAATTATTTAATTTATCTGTTCGTGCAGAAACATTTATCTGTAGTGATTTATGAGGGCAGGTTTTAAACTCCGCCCACCTCCCCGTCAGCTCATGCCTACCTGGTCTCTGGACAAAGCATTGTCGTTACTTCGTTCCCGTCTGTACCAAAAGACTGCAGAATTTACATTACTTTTATAAAAAATGGCAGTATTCCTTATGGCTTTGGCTACCGGGAACAGAGTATTTGAGCTGGCGGCGATGAGCAACACACCTAAGTGCCTTAGGTTTGGTAGGCTTAATGAGTGTACTCACATTGCACCTTCCCCAGGATTCATAGCCAAGAATGAGCACAGTGAACACGTGTTTTCAGAGTTCACGGTGCCGGCGTTGAAAAGGGGAAAGGTGCACCATCTTTTTTGTCCAGTGCAAACTCTAACCAAATATTTGAGAGTGGCACATCTAAATCACCAGGGTGCTTTATGGGTAGCAAGTACGGGTAAACGCTTGATGGAACGTACACTGGCTTCTCTCTTGGTCGAGATCTTTAAAGAGAGTAATCCCGGCGTTGTGGGTAAGACCCACGATTTACGCAAGGGGGCAGCCTCTTTCCGTTTTCCTTAATAATCTTTCGGTGGAAGATATTAAGTCCACACAGTTGTGGGCCTCTAATCATACATTTTTGACTCGATACCTTTCAGTAGCTCTAGACAAACCTTCCTTGCCATGTATAGCTTTAAGGCAGAGGGTCTAGGTGGCCCTTTTAGTCACTTTTTGTTTAATTTCAAGAAAAGGGGGGGGGGGGAGGGTGCAGTCAGTGTAACATAGGACACCCTAGACCCCGCCGGAGTATGTGTACGGAACATACGAGCTGTGATACTGTTTGTAGGTATTGTGATATAAATTTCTCTGTAGTATTCATTACAGGAAATTGTGCTAAAGGCCAATAGTAGTGTTACAACAATTCTTGTTGTAAGTAGGTTTGGCTGTGAAGCAATAGATTTTTAAGAAATCTCAGTAGTTGCAACTACGACTTTTATTTTGGAAGTAAATACTTCTGCACGAGTTCAGTACTTCTACGAAAGTACAAGAATTCATTTAGGTTTGGATATATTTTTAGGAATATATCCACTAGTTTAATGGGGTTTATATGTGCACATGTAAACTTATAAGTTTTTAGTTTTCACCACTTACTTTAAGTGGGGTGCCTTCTTAACTAGCAGATCTGTGTACAGAGTCTCAGAGTTAACCCTTTTTTCAAGCAGGCTTCTTTGAAGCACGCTCCTGCTTGTACCCCTTTTTGAAGATTTAGGCTGTATAAAGTTTATGCACCCAATTATATCTTTTTTACAAAGTAAGAATACTATGTGGTTGTTTGATTATCTGCTTTTACTAGAGTTATGATATGATTACGAATGTCCCCCTCCAGTCTTAGATATCAGGCATGTTCGTCAATGATGGAGGGGCCACTAATAAATTATAGGTTTGACTCCTACAAGGAGATAAAGAAAACCTAATATTTAGTAGTGGCCCCGTAATCATTGACGACTGGGGCCCTCCCAACCATCCCCTTCCCATTCGTTGATGTATTGAGGATTTTGGTTTACTTGATATGTCAGTGAAGGAAGAATGACGCCTGAATTAGCGTCTGGTCAAAGATCCACACAAGTACATCCACGATATGATGGAAAGCTTATTGAATAGTTATTCTTATTTTCTTTTTGTTTTTATTTTTTACGAAGTTTTTTCGTAGTGAGAACCCAATTCATAATGACTGAAGCCATGAGTGAGGACACGTGCGCTCATGATGAAGGCTCCTCAAATTTTTTATGCTCTGCGCGGTAGATTCAAACTACGGCGGATGAGTGTTTGAAGAGGGTGCCTTATGTAATAGGCATGTTCGTCAATGATTACGGGGCCTTGCTAGCGGTCTGGGCAAGGAGGGAAACGTTGCACTCAATAATGTCATGGACCTCTCCTCCACCAACGGTATGGGTAGACACGGATGCGTCAGGCACAATAGGGTGGGGATTTCAGTCAAATCAGGGGCACCAGGGTCAGGGGCTTTGGTCCCACTTAGAAATCTCTCACATCAATGTCAAAGAATTACTAGTCCCCTTGTATTTCCTTCAGGCTCACGGCCCGGCGCTACGGTGCAAGTCGGTGGCCTTCAGAATGGACAATCTGAATGCAGTTCACTGTATTCAGAAACAAGGATCAACGAGGTCAAGGGGGTTGCTAAACGTGTCGGAAGAGATTTTTACTCTCGCCAACAGACTAGACATTTACCTTCACGCATCTTATCTCCCAGGCATAGCGAACGTCTGGGCAGACGCTCTGTCCCGGAGACAGAGCACGACAGTAGAATGGGAGCTCAAGCAACCCATTTTCAACCTAATGATTGCAGAGCTCTCCCATCCACAAGTGGATCTATTTGCGTCCGAGGAGACTCACAAACTCCCTCTATACCTCACCCGCCGGGCGAAAACGCCGGCAGGGGGGCCAGACGCCCTAGTGACAGACTGGAACAGATGGAGCTCCATCTATCTGTTTCCGCCGCAAGATGCGTCACTAATGTGCCACGTAGTGAACAAACTACGAGATTATCGAGGCTTAGTCTCGCTAATCGCGCCCCTGTGGCCGGCGCAGTTGTGGTACCAGCAATTGAAAACGTGGTGCCCGGACCCGGTATTGCTCCCGGTCGGGTATTTCCACTTAGACACGATTGGCAACCTAGCGACCTCGCTGACTTTTGCATTATGGACATTCAGGAGGCCAAGTGGCTAGCACCATACGGTAGAGATGTGACCAATAAATTAATCAATCAATATACTCAGTCTACGAAACGACAGTATCACTCACATTGGCAAGCCTTTACTTCCTGGATCATCAGAACGGAACAGAATGTGCCGTCAGTGGCTTTAGTTTTCAATTATTTAAATTATCTGTTTGAGCAGAAACATTTATCTGTGGTAACATTAGAAAATCACTTAACTGCGATTAGAGTGCCCTTTTTAGACCTTACAGGTCTCTCCATACCGGTGGCGGAGGAAACAGGTTTTATGAGAGCTTGTTTTAAACTTCGCCCACCTCCCCGTCAGCTCATGCCTACTTGGTCTCTCGACAAAGCTTTGTCTTTACTTCACTCTCGTCTGTACCAAAATACTGCAGACTTTGCATTACTCTTAAAAAAGGCGGTTTTCCTTATGGCTTTGGCCACCGGGAACAGAGTGTCTGAGCTGGCGGCGATGAGCAACACACCTAATTGCCTTAGGTTTGGCAGACTTAATGAATGTATTTACATTGCACCTTCCCCAGGTTTTGTAGCCAAGAATGAGCACAGTGCACACGTGTTTTCTGAGTTCACGGTGCCGGCGTTAAAAAGGGGAAAGGTGCATCATAATCTATGTCCAGTGCAAGCTCTAACCAAATATTTGAGAGTAGCTCCTCTTAACCCCCAAGGTGCTTTATGGGTAGCAAGTACGGGTAAACGCTTACTTAAACGACGATTAGCCTCTCTTCTGGTCGAAGTCATTAAAGAGAGTAATCCCGGCGTTGTGGGTAGGGCCCACGATTTACGCAAATGGGCAGCCTCTTTACGTTTCCTGAAAAAAATTTCAGTAGAAGATATCGCGTCCACTCAGTTGTGGGCGTCTAATCATACGTTTTTGTCTAGATACTTATCAGTTGCTCTAGACAAACATTCCTTACCATGTATAGCTTTAAGGCAGAGGGTCTAGGTGGCCCTGCAGTCACTTTTGTTTATTTTCACGAGAAAGGGGGGGGGGGGTGCAGTCAGTTGACATAGGACACCCTAGACCCCGCCGGAGTATGAGAGCTGTGATATAATTTAAGGTTAATGTGATATGAAAATTTCTCAGTGAGAAATTGTGCTAGTACAATGTTAGTACAAAACAACGGAGTTGTTATAGTAGTTTTAGCTGCGAAAGCAGTCTAATATTAGAACAGTGGAGATCCTTTGCAATTTCTCTCCACGATTATTTTGGGGTTTATTATGTGCACATATAAACTTATAACTTGTTATTTTTGTCACCACTCGTTGAGTGGGGTGCCTTTGTAACTACAGATATGTGTTCAGAATCTTCAGGGTTACCCATTTTTGTCAGGCAGGCTTCTTTGAAGCACGCACCTGCCTGAACCCCTTTTTCTTGTATATTTTTGGTCTACGCCATATTTAAATATATTTTTCAAAAGTAAGAATACTATGTGGTTGTTTTTATTATCTGCTTTTATAGAGTTATGATATGATTACGAATGTCCCCCTCCAGTCTTAGAAATCAGGCATGTTCGTCAATGATGGAGGGGCCACTAATAAATTATAGGTTTGACTCCTGTAAGGAGATAAAGAAAACCTAATATTTAGTAGTGGCCCCGTAATCATTGACGACTGGGGCCCTCCCGACCGTCCCCTTCCCATTCGTTGATGTATTAAGGATTTTGGTTTACTTGATATGTCAGTGAAGGAGGAATGACGCCTGAATCAGCGTCTGGTCAGAAATCCACACAAGTACATCCACGATATGATGGAAAGCTTATTAGATAGTTATTCTTATTTTCTTTTTCTTTTTATTTTTTACGAAGTTTTTTCGTAGTGAGAACCCAATTCATAATGACTGAAGCCATGAGTGAGGTCGCGTGCGCTCATGATGAAGGCTCCTCAGTTTTAAATGCTCTGCGCGGTAGATTCAAACTACGGCGGATTAGTGTTTGAAGAGGATGCCTTATGTAATAGGCATGTTTGTCAATGATTACGGGGCCACTACTAAATATTAGGTTTTCTTTATCTCCTTACAGGAGTCAAACCTATAATATTAACCTACAGGGTAACGAGAGGTAATGGTGGTGTATTACGTCTCGTTGCCCGGCGGTTCATTAACACTTGTGTTAGAACATTTTGGGGTAACGTTATGAGCATTAATTCCTGGATATTTTCTTTTTTCCAGGGCGGAGTTCCGGCGGGTCCACAGAGGACCAGGTGAGGCCCGGGGGGAGTTAGCTTTTAACCAGTCTCTGCCATGGCTGCTCTAGCCCCTGTTTTTGCTCTTTGCTCAACGCCCTCATGTTCCGGGATCCCTATTTTTGCGCACACTCTGTGCATCCGTTGTGTCAAATGCTTGGACCGATCAAGGGGTTTGTGGGTAACAAAGAATTGTACCTTTTGTAGTCAGCTGGGTATTAAAGTATTACAGCACGACAATCTGGCCGCGGCGGTTGCATTACGTGAGGTCAGACAACTTCTTACTAATTATGCGACTGCAGTGGCTCATAAAGCATTGCAATGTGATAACGTAATTCTGTGGGACCCTTTGTTGGTTCAGTACCCCCCAATTAAACGTCCTCCTTCCCGAAGTAAAGTAACTAAGCCGGCAGAGACTGGGCTGGTTAAAGAGCTTCTTCCCTCCCCCGGCACATCTAAGAGACTGCGAGAGCCGTTTCCCCCGGCGACAACTTCGGAGTCAAGATCTAGGCCCAGGTCACGGTCTCCTCTCAGAAAGCAGACACATAGTCACTCGACTTCACCTTCGCGGAAGAAGAGCAAGACAGACAAGACCAAGGACAGTTCTAGTGATACATCAAAGTCGAGGCGGAGTCACAAGTCTTCTAAAAAAGAGTCTCATGTACGAAAGTCCTCCCGGCGTTCGCCGGAGCCTCGAACCTCGCTTTCTGCCTCTACTCCCGACATGTCTCAAGTCCAATCTGACAGGTCGGAAGTGGAGTCAGAGACTGTGGTCGGGGATATTCCGGCGGACATAGTGTCCCCAAATAATATTCTCACTTTAGATTTAGAGGGTTCTCCCGGCAGTGATAACCCGCTAGAGGGCTCGAGTGAGGGCTCAGTCATTGGGGTGGGGCCTGGCTCACAAGTAAGTTCCGGCAAAGGCCGGGGAGTTTGGAGGTACTCCCAGCCATGGCGGGACAGCTCTCTGCCATCTCAGGCAACTCAGGTAGTGGCTGAAGTCCACCGGGATGCGGAGACACCGTCTTCCATCCCTGACTTAACATGGCAAGGGGCCCCAGCCTCAGCGGAATCCTCTCAGGAGGGACCGGAGGAAGGGGATGATGGGTCTATTATTTCTGAGGTGGGTAACGTAGATAACTCTCAGAATAGGGATATTTCACCTAATAGTTCTTCCTCTGCTCAATTTGTCACGGCGGATGAGATTGATGGGTTATTAGCGAGTGCTTTAACTAAGTTTTTTGGCCAGCAACCGGAGCCTCCTATGGTTGGTCTGCGAGCTCCCACGCCAACATCGACTGTCCGACCTCTGGCTACTTCCGTTACTTTGACACAAACTCCGCTCACTCCCCTTGTATCACCTACTATTGTTACTAGGCCAACTTCGGCGGCACTAACTACTTCCAATGTGCGAGTAGTAGCAGACATAAATCCTCCCCCATTAGACAAAGCCCCGATCAGAAAAGGGGCTATGCCTCTTTTATACGGGCCAGACGATTCTTGGGTATCTTTGGTACCAACAAAGCCAGAGGTAGCACAGTCCACTATGTCAGGGGAGGTTCCGGTACCACGAGAGTGGGTAATCCAAGGAAATAAATCTAGGAAGTTAAGGGCTCTAGATATGCTGGGAAATGTACTTGATGTTAGTATTAAGGCCATCCCAAACTATTATCATCATGATTATTTTGTATATTCTTCTACACCTGCCCTACCCCCTGCGTCAGCTTCAAAACTTTTTTCGGACTGGACAAAACATGATGGGTTCAATGATATCAAAGCGCTGTCAGCTCTAACCCCTGAGTTGGGATTAAAGACGTTTACTGACTCAGCCGCGAACCCAGTTTTGAAGGTGGAGCAATTGGGTCCGGGACCTTGGGTGGACTGGGAAGTCGAGGCGCAAAAGTTTTGCAACCACATTCACTTCTAAAGCTTCACACCAAATTCCACAAGAGAGCCATTCTTGGTTCTCTCTCCCAGTATACTCTGCCGGCGGAGTTCCCTCTGCTCTCTTTGCCTTTTTAGTTGCCCCTAAAATTAATCTATGCGAGCTTAAAGATCCGTTCTCTACACCTTCCAATGCTCACCTAGACCGGGAGTTTAGGCTACGGGGTAAGGCGTACAGACTATTTTCTCAGTATATTGTTACGCAACAAGTAGCAAAATCAATGCTAAGATCTGCTCAGGCTATCGCGGACACAGAAGTCCGAAAGGCAATCGAACTATCTAGACGCTTACTTCTCCAAACTTCTATTCAGTCACTAGGAGATATACGCACGGCCTTGTTAGAGGCGGTGCAGGCAAGACAAGATCTAAGGATGTCTCTAGTCCGAAAGTTCCCGGATAGGATTGCTAATCAAGTAGTAATGTCCCCAGTTCTAACTGCCTCTTTAATGTCCCCGGAGGTGTGGAGGACAGTGTTTAACATGGCTCAGGCCTTGAAGCACAGTCCCGCCCCGTCTCAGAAACCTGCTTTCACTTTTACCAAGCCCAAAGCAGTCGCTAAAGCTCAGTCTGGTGGGGCAAAATCCTTTCATTTGCCTAAATCCTCTTCCACCCAAGGTCAGTACAGATACAAGCAAGGAAAGTCTTCAGGTACCCATAAAGGACAGAGGTATCAAAGGCCGGGTCAGGGCCCGTCTCCAGCCAAACCCGGCCAGTCGTCTAAACTTCCACCACCACCACCACCAAAAAACTAAGGTCTCCCTCACTCCCAGGGCCGATCTTCCGGCGAGTGGATCAGGGGGTAGTCCAGCCGGCGAACCCTTGTCTGCTAACTGGGTCGTTCCGGGCGAATCATCGCGCATGGCCTTTAAACACATGGGCAAGGATGGTGGCACGCAAAGGCATCACCTGGCAGTGGCTCCGGCGACCTCGCTTACGTCAGCCGACAAAGGAAAATATTGTTTCATTAGAGGTGGAGTCACTGATCCAAGAGATGGTGGCCAAGAATGTTATCATCCCGGTCCCCCAAAATTACCCAGTTTTTACATCCAAACTTTTTCTGGTACCCAAAAGGGACAGTGTTCAGATGAGGCCGGTCGTAGACCTGTCTTATCTGAACCTCCATATTCACAACGTGTCCTTCCGGATGCTGACAGTGAATCAGATCAGGCTAACACTTCCGCCGGAAGGGTGGATGTGTTCTTTAGACCTGACGGACGCGTATTGGCACGTCCCGGTGAACAAACGGTTTCAACGTTTTCTAGCATTAAGAATCATGCATCAGATTTATGTCTTTCATAGGATGCCGTTCGGTTTAAACCTAGCACCTCGCATATTCACGAAATTAGTCCGGCAAGCCCTGATGCCCTTGTTGCAACAAGGGATCAGGATTTTGTGGTATCTAGACGACTGGCTGGTGGTGGCAGAGACGGAACAATTATGCATAAATCATGTCAACATAACATTAACTCATGTAAAAACTCTAGGATTCAAGGTAAACCTGGTAAAGTCAAACCTTGTTCCCTCACGAGTGGTTCAGTGGATAGGGCTGGTCTGGGACACAGCTGCTCTCACTCTGAGTCAGAGTGTGGACAATCGGAACAGGTTTCACAAGAAACTGTTTCTGTTTCTTCACAGTCTGACTACGACACGGAGAGTCTGGGAATCTCTGGTCGGCTCTCTCAACTGGATTCAACTAACTGTAAAGTTGGGCCGGTTGAAAGTCAAACGTTTAATTTTGGAGGGCAACACATTTTTTCCACTATTGCCGGCGGAAACATTATGGCCCATCCCAAAATTAATACACACCTTACTAGCGGTCTGGGCGAAGAGGGAAACATTGCACTCAGTCATGTCTTGGATCTCTCCTCCGCCGACAGTATGGGTGGACACAGATGCGTCAGGCACGATAGGTTGGGGCTTTCAGTCAAACCAAGGGCACCAGGGTCAAGGGCTTTGGTCCCATTCAGAATCCTCCCACATAAATGTCAAAGAGTTACTAGTCCCCTTGTATTTCCTTCAGGCTCACGGCTTTTCTTTGCGGGGCAAATCGGTGGCCTTCAGGATGGACAATCTGAATGCGGTTCACTGCGTTCAGAAACAGGGGTCAATGCGATCTCGGAGGTTGCTAAACGTGTCAGAAAAGATTTTTGTACTTTTTCTATTGCACTAGACATATCGAAAGCCTTCGATAGAGTCTGGCATAAATCTTTAATTTCTAAACTACCCTCCTTCGGTTTCTATCCCTCCATCTGTGCCTTTGTCTCTAATTTCCTTTCCGGCCGTTCCATAGCCGCGGTTGTGGACGGCCATTGTTCACTTCCTCACCCTATAAACTCCGGTGTTCCTCAGGGCTCTGTCCTATCTCCTATTCTCTTTCTAATTTTTATAAATCATCTCCTTAACTGTACCTTAATTCCCATCCATTCATACGCAGACGACTCAACCTTACACTACTCCATTAGTTTTTCAGAACGCCCCAGCCAGCAATCCCTCAACGACAAACGTAATGAAGCCATAGAACTCTTAAATTCTGATCTAAATACTATTTCCAATTGGGGCAGAGAAAACCTTGTTAACTTTAATGCTTCCAAAACCCAATTTCTCCATCTATCTACCCGTCAGGATCTCCCAGCGGACTATCCCTTATTCTTCAACAATACAAAAATCAACCCTTCATCTTCTCTCAATATTCTTGGTGTCTCTTTTTCTTCTGCTCTCATTTGGAAGGACCATATTACCAGTCTTGCTAAGGCAGCCTCCCAGAAGCTGGGTGTTCTCAACTGCCTTAGGGGGTTCTTTTCCCCTGCACAGCTTCTTGCTCTGTACAGGGGCATAGTGCGCCCTTGTATTGAGTATTGTTCACATGTGTGGGGAGGTTCCTCTCACACCGCTCTCCTAGACAAAGTTGAAAGGAAGGCCTTTCGTATCATTAACTCCCGTCCACTCACCAACTCTCTGCAATCTCTCTCTCTCCGCCGCAATGTTGCATCTCTCTCGCTATTCTATCGCTACTATAATAATCAGTGTTCCTCAGAGCTATCCCAGTGCATACCACCTCCTTTACGTAGGGCACGTGGTACCCGTCTTGCAACTCAATCCCACCCCTACTCTGTGCAACTCTCCAACCCAAGAGTGAAACGTTACTCTCAAACTTTCTTCTACTCAACAGCTGAGCTCTGGAACTCTCTCCCAGAATCAGTCTTTCCCTCTTCCTATGACTTAAATTGCTTCAAACTCCGTGTGTCCAGGCATTTTGGCTCGAACGTCCCTTGATTTTGGCCCTGTCACTCTTTCAACTATGGGGGAGGCACTCGCTATAGGCAGTTATGCCTTTTGCCTCCCTCAATCACATAGAAAAAGAAAAAAAAAAAAAAAAAAAAAAAAAAAAAAAAAAAAGCCGACAAGCTGGACCTTCAGCTTCACGCTTCTTATCTCCCCGGCGTAGCGAACGTCTGGGCAGACGCTCTATCTCGGAGACAGAGCCCAACAGTAGAATGGGCGCTCAAGCAAAACATTTTCGACCTAATGATTGCGAAGCCTTACTGTCCACAAGTGGATCTATTTGCGTCCGAGGAGACTCACAAACTCCCGCTGTACCTAACCCGCCGGACAACCACGCCGGCGGGAGGACCCGACGCACTGGTGACGGACTGGAACATGTGGAGTTCCATTTATCTGTTTCCGCCGCCAGACGCTTCTCTAATGTGCCACGTAGTAAACAAACTACAGGATTATCGGGGCGTCGTCTCATTAATCGCGCCCCTGTGGCCGGCGCAGGCGTGGTACCAGCAATTACAGACGTGGTGCCCGAACCCGGTGTCGCTCCCGGTCGGGTATTTCCACTTAGACACGATTGGCAAGCTAGAGACCTCGCTGACTTTTGCATTATGGACATTTAGGAGGCCAAATGGCTAGCTCCGTATGGTAGAACCGTGACCGATACATTCATGAATCAATACACACAATCTACTAAGAGACAGTATCATTCGCATTGGCAGTCTTTTACTTCTTGGATACTCAGAACAGAACAATCCGTGCCTTCGGTGGCTTTGGTTTTTAATTATTTAAACTATCTGTTTGAGCAGAAACGGCTATCAGTAGTAACGTTAAAGAATCACTTAACAGCAATTAGGGTGCCATTCCTGGACCTTACGGGACCACTAGCGGAGGAAACAGGCTTCATGAGGGCATGTTTTAAACTCCGCCCACCTCCCCGTCAGCTCATGCCTACCTGGTCTCTGGACAAAGCATTGTCATTACTTCATTCCCGGCGGTACCAAAATACTGCAGATTTTGACTTACTTTTAAAAAGGGCAGTATTCCTTATGGCTTTAGCTACCGGGAACAGGGTGTCTGAGCTGGCGGCGATGAGCAACACACCTAATTGCATCAGGTTTGGTAGGCTCAATGATTGTATTCATATTGCTCCTTCCCCAGGGTTCATCGCCAAGAATGAACACAGTGATCACGTGTTTTCAGAGTTCACGGTGCCGGCATTGAAAAGGGGAAAGGTGCACCATAATTTATGTCCAGTGCAAGCGCTTACCAAATATTTAAAGGTCGCACCTAGGAATCAACAAGGTGCTTTATGGGTATCTAGTACGGGTAAACGCGTTATGAAGCGTAAACTGGCTTCTCTCTTAGTTAACGTCATTCAGGAAAGTAATCCCGGCGTTGTGGATAGAGCTCACGATTTACGCAAATGGGCGACCTCTTTACGTTTCCTTAAGAATTTTTCTGTTGAGGACATAGCAGCCACGCACCTCTGGTCCTCTAATCATACTTTTTTGACTCGATACCTTTCAGTAGCTTTGGACAGGCCTTCCATGCCATGTATAGCTTTACGGCAGAGGGTCTAGGTGGCTTCTGGGTCACTTAATGTTTAGATGAGGAAAAGAGGGGGGGGGGGGTGCAGTCAGTGTAACATAGGACACCCTAGACCCCGCCAGAGAACGTGTGCGAAGCTTACGAGCTGTGATACAGGGTGTAGGTGCTGAGGTGCTGTAATTTTAAAGAATTTTCTGTAGTATTCATCACAGGAAATTGTGCTAACGTCCAATCATAGTTCAAAGACAATGCTTGTTGTAAATAGTTTTGGCTGTGAAGCAATATCATTTTAAGTATATCTTAGTAGTTGCGGCCGCAGCTGGTATGTGTAATGTAAGTACCTCTTTACGGTATAATTTTCAAAATATATCCAAGAGTTAATGGGGTTTATATGTGCACATGTAAACTTTGATGTTTTTTGTTTTTCACCACTTACTTTAAGTGGGGTGCCTTCTTAACTACCAGCTCTGTGTACAGTGTCTCGGAGTTAACCCCTTTTTGTCCAAGCAGGCTTCTTCGAAGCACGCTCCTGCTTGTCACCTTTTTTGTATATTTTTATGCTGTATAAAGTATTATGCACACAAATATATATTTTTTACAAAGTATGAATACTATGTGGTTGTTTGATTATCTGCTTTTGCTAGAGTTATGATATGATTACGAATGTCCCCCTCCAGTCTTAGATATCAGGCATAATCGTCAATGATGGAGGGGCCACTAATAAATTATAGGTTTGACTCCTGTAAGGAGATAAAGAAAACCTAATATTTAGTAGTGGCCCCGTAATCATTGACGACTGGGGCCCTCCCCCCGACCATCCCCTTCCCATTCGTTGATGTATTAAGGATTTTGGTTTACTTGATATGTCAGTGAAGGAAGAATGACGCCTGAAGTCAGCGTCTGGTCAAAGATCCACACAAGTACATCCACGAAGTTATGGAAAGCTTATGAATAGTTATTCTTATTTTCTTTTTATTTGTTATTTTTTACGAAGTTTTTTCGTAGTGAGTACCCAATTTCATAATGACGAACCATGAGTGAGATTGCGTGCGCTCATGATGAAGGCTCCTCAATTTTGTATGCTCTGCGCAGTAGATTCAAACTACGGTAAATGAGTGTTTGAAGAGGGTGCCTTATGTAATAGGCATAATCGTCAATGATTACAGGGCCACTACTAAATATTAGGTTTTCTTTATCTCCTTACAGGAGGCAAACCTATAATTTTTGAATTTCCTATAATTAATCGGATTTTCCTATACTTTCATGAACTCTGAAAATATATCAGTGGAAGCTATAATATTTTAGAGTCCACAAACTTGAGCTACAACTGCAAATACATCTATGCTTGAGTATCCGTATTTAGTGTCAATAAATACTGGAATGTGTATCCAATCGTCCCCTATCATTCACAGGATTAATTTCACGTAATATTAGGGAAACTGAATTAAAACTGAATTGTTAGTAAATTCCATTATTAAGTTTTCATAAAGAGAAGAGTGCGAATAATTCTCAAGGAATAAATATATATATATATTATAGGTTTGACTCCTGTAAGGAGATAAAGAAAACCTAATATTTAGTAGTGGCCCCGTAATCATTGACGAACATGCCTATTACATAAGGCATCCTCTTCAAACACTAATCCGCCGTAGTTTGAATCTACCGCGCAGAGCATTTAAAAACTGAGGAGCCTTCATCATGAGCGCACGCGACCTCACTCATGGCTTCAGTCATTATGAATTGGGTTCTCACTACGAAAAAACTTCGTAAAAAATCAAAACAAAAAGAAAATAAGAATAACTATCCAATAAGCTTTCCATCATATCGTGGATGTACTTGTGTGGATTTCTGACCAGACGCTGAATCAGGCGTCATTCCTCCTTCACTGACATATCAAGTAAACCAAAATCCTTAATACATCAACGAATGGGAAGGGGACGGTCGGGAGGGCCCCAGTCGTCAATGATTACGGGGCCACTACTAAATATTAGGTTTTCTTTATCTCCTTACAGGAGTCAAACCTATAATTTATTAGTGGCCCCTCCATCATTGACGAATATGCCTGATATCTAAGACTGGAGGGGGACATTCGTAATCATATCATAACTCTAGAAAAGCAGATAATAAAAACAACCACATAGTATTCTTACTTTTGAAAAATGTATTTAATACGGCGTAGGCCGGAAATATACAAGAAAAAGGCGGTTCAGGCAGGTGCGTGCTTCAAAGAAGCCTGCCTGACAAAAATAGGTAACCCTGAAGATTCTGAACACAGATCTGTAGTTACAAAAGGCACCCCACTCAACGAGTGGTGACAAAAATAATAAGTTATAAGTTTATATGTGCACATCATAAACCCCAAAATACATGTGGAGATCAATTGCTAATGAACTCCATTGAACTAATGTTACATTGCTTTCGCAGCTAAAACTACTATAACAACACCGTTGTCTTGTACTAAACTTTGTACTAGCACAAATTCTCGCAGAGAAATTTTCATATCACATTTCAACCTTAAATTGTATCACAGCTCTCATACTCCGGCGGGGTCTAGGGTGTCCTATGTCAACTGACTGCACCCCCCCCCCCCCCCTTCCTTGAAAATAAACATAAGTGACTGCAGGGCCACCTAGACCCTCTGCCTTAAAGCTATACATGGTAAGGAAGGTTTGTCTAGAGCAACTGACAAGTATCTAGAGAGAAACGTATGATTAGACGCCCACAACTGTGTGGACGCAATATCTTCAACTGAAAAGTTTTTCAGGAAACGTAAAGAGGCCGCCCACTTGCGTAAATCGTGGGCCCTACCCACAACGCCGGGATTACTCTCTTTAATGACTTCTACCAGAAGAGAGGCTAATCGCCGTTTAAGTAAGCGTTTACCCGTACTCGCTACCCATAAAGCACCTTGGGGATTATGAGGAGCTATTCTTAAATATTTGGTTAGAGCTTGCACTGGACATAAATTATGATGCACCTTTTCCCTTTTTAACGCCGACACCGTGAATTCAGAAAACACGTGTGCACTATGCTCATTCTTGGCTACAAACGCCGGGGAGGGTGCAATGGAAATTGAATCATTAAGTCTACCAAACCTAAGACAATTAGGTGTGTTGCTCATCGCCGCCAGCTCAGACACTCTGTTTCCGGTGGCCAAAGCCAAAAGGAAAACTGCCTTCTTTAAGATTAAAGCAAAGTCTGCAGTATTTTGATACAGACGAGAATGAAGTAAAGACAAAGCTTTGTCCAGAGACCAAGTAGGCATGAGCTGACGGGGAGGTGGGCGGAGTTTAAAACACGCTCTCATAAATCCTGTTTCCTCCGCCACCGGTATGGATAGACCTGTAAGGTCGAAAAAGGGCACTCTAATCGCAGTTAAGTGATTCTTCAAAGTAACCACAGATAAACGTTTCTGCTCAAACAGATAGTTCAAGTAATTAAAAACCAATGCCACTGAGGGTACAGTTTGTTCCGTTCTAACAATCCAAGAAGTAAAAGCATTCCAATGAGATTGATATTGTCGCTTAGTAGACTGAGTATATTGATTGAGCAATTTATTGGTCACATCCCTACCGTATGGTGCTAGCCACTTGGCCTCCTGAATGTCCATAATGCAAAAGTCAGCGAGGTCTCTAGGTTGCCAATCGTGTCTAAGTGGAAGTACCCGACCGGGAGCGATACCGGGTCCGGGCACCACATTATTAACTGCTGGCACCACACCTGCGCTGGCCACAGGGGCGCGATTAGCGAGACTAAGCCTCGATAAACTCGTAGTTTGTTCACTACGTGGCACATTAGTGACGCATCTGGCGGCGGAAACAGATAGATGGAGCTCCATCTGTTCCAGTCTGTCACTAGGGCGTCTGGCCCCCCTGCCGGCGTTATCGTCCGGCGGGTGAGGTATAGAGGGAGCTTGTGAGTCTCCTCGGACGCAAAAAGATCCACTTGTGGATGGGAGAGCTCCGCAATCATTAGGTCGAAAATGGGTTGCTTGAGCTCCCATTCTACTGTCGTGCTCTGTCTCCGGGACAGAGCGTCTGCCCAGACGTTCGCTACGCCTGGGAGATAAGATGCGTGAAGATAAATATCTAGACTGGTGGCTAGAACAAAAATCTCTTCCGACACGAGTAGCAACTTCCTTGACCTCGTTGACCCTTGTTTCTGAATACAGTGAACTGCATTCAGATTGTCCATTCTGAAGGCCACTGACTTGCCCCATAACGCCGGGCCGTGAGCCTGAAGGAAATACAAGGGGACTAGTAACTCTTTGACATTTATGTGAGAGATTTCTAAGTGGGACCAAAGTCCCTGACCCTGGTGCCCCTGATTTGACTGAAATCCCCACCCTATGGTGCCTGACGCATCCGTGTCTACCCATACCGTTGGAGGAGGAGAGGTCCATGACATGATTGAGTGCAATGTTTCCCTCTTCGCCCAGACCGCTAGTAAGGTGTGGATTAATTTTGGTATGGGCCATAATTTTCCCGCCGGTAAGAGTGGGAAATATTTGTTGCCTTCCAATATTAATCGTTTTACTTTCAACCGGCCCAACTTGACAGTTAGCTGAATCCAGTTGAGAGAGCCGACCAGAGACTCCCAGACTCTTCGTGTCGTAGTCAGACTGTGAAGAAACCTGAACAGTTTCCTGCGAAACCTGTTGCGATTGTCCACACTCTGACTCAGAGTGAGAGCGGCGGTGTCCCAGACCAGCCCTATCCACTGAATTACTCTTGAGGGAACAAGGTTTGACTTTACCAGATTTACCTTGAAGCCTAGAGTTTTGACATGATTTAAAATTATATTGACATGTTTTATGCATAATTGTTGTGTCTCTGCCACCACCAGCCAGTCGTCTAGATACCACAACACTCTGATTCCCTGTTTTAACAATGGCATCAGGGCTTGCCGGACTAGTTTCGTGAATAATCGAGGTGCTAGGTTCAAACCGAACGGCATCCTCTGAAAAACAAAATTTTGGTGCCTGATCCTCAAGGCCAGAAACCTTTGAAATCTTTTGTTGACCGACACGTGCCAATAGGCGTCTGTCAGGTCTAGGGAACACATCCAGCCACCCGGCGGAAGTGTTAGCCTGATTTGATGAACTGTTAACATTCTGAAAGACTCGTTGTAAATGTGAAGATTCAGATACGACAGGTCTACGACCGGCCTCATCTGAACACTGTCCCGTTTGGGAACCAAAAACAGTTTTGACGTGAATACAGGGTAATCTGGGGGTACCGGGATGATGACATTCTTGGCAATCATCTCCTGGACCAGCAACTCCACCTCTAATGAAACACAATTTGCCGTTGTCGGCTGACGTAAGCGAGGTCGCCGGAGCCACTGCCAAGTGATGCCTTTGCGTGCCACCATCCGTGCCCAGGTTTTTAACGGCCATGCTTGGTGACACGTTCGGAACGACCCAGTTAGCAGACAAGGGTTCGCCGGCTGTACTTCCCTCGGTTCCTCCGGCTCTAAGGTAGGCACTGGGAGTGAGAAAGACTTTAGTTTTTTGATGGTGGGTTTGGTGGTGTTGGACGCTTCGCCGGCTGGCTGGTGTGGGCCGAAGACTGGCCCTGCCCCGGCTTATACTGGCCGCGTCCCCTCTGTCCTGAAAACCCTCTCTGTCTATGCCTGAACTGACCCAGGGGGGATTGGGAGGACTTAGGCGGAAGAAACGGCTTAGAACCCCCTGGCTGAGCTTTAGTAGGAGGCTTAGGTTTGGGGAAGTTAAATGCGGGTTTCTTAGCCTGTGCGGGACTGTGCTTCACGGCCTGTGCCATGTTAAACACTGTTCGCCATACATCAGGGGACATTAAAGAAGGTGTAAGTACTGGGGACATTACCACCTGGTTAGCAATGCGATCAGGCAGCTTGCGAACTAATGACATCCTAAGATCCTGTCGTGCTCGCACCGCCTCAAGTAAGGCTGTGCGTATGTCACCTAAGGATTGAATTGACGACTGAAGAATCAGACGCCGGGATAATTCAACTGATCTTCGAGCATCCGCGTCTGCGATTGCCTGAGTAGACCTGAGTAAAGACTTAGCCACCTGTTGAGAAACTATGTACTGTGAAAACAGGCGGAAAGCTTTTCCCCTTAGCCTAAATTCTCTGTCTAGGTGAGAAGGGGTAGGGGTAATGAATGGTTCCTTTAGTTCACAAAGATTAATCTTAGGGGCAGCTAAAAAGAAAATAAAGCTGACGGAACTCCGCCGGCAGAACCTACCGGCATTGAGAACCATGAATGTGTATCCTGAGGGATCTGGTGGGAAGATTTAGAAGTGAAAGTGGTTGCAAAGTTTTGAGCCTCTACCTCCCAATCCACCCAAGGTCCTGGTCCCAACTGTCCCACCTTCAACACTGGATTAGCTGTCTCGTCTGTGACGGTCTGTAAATCTAGTTCAGGAGTAATAGCCGACAGAGCCTTAATATCATTAAACCCATCCAGCTTAGACCAGTCTGAAAAAAGTTTTGAAGCTGAGGCAGGGGGTAAAGCAGGCTTAGATGCATAAACAAAATAATCCTGATGATAATAACTAGGTATAGCCTTGATATTTACGTCCAAAACATTACCCAAGGCATCCAATGCCCTTAATTTCTTAGACTTATTTCCCTGGATAAACCACTCACGTGGTACCGGGAGTTCCCCTGACAAGGTAGGCTGGGCAAGCTCTGGCTTAGAGGGGTTCAAAGGGACCCATGACTCGTCTGGCCCATAAAGCAGGGGCATAGCTACCTTTCTAAGAGGCGCTTTGTCTAGAGGGGGTGGATTAACATCCGTAATGACCCTGACATTTGACGTAGTGAATGCCGCCGTAGCTGGCTTAGAGCTCCCTGCCGGTGACAGAGTAGGAGGGTTAGGAATCTTAGATAAATCGATTGACGTTATCAGAGGCCGTACCGCAGAACCTGTCAAGGGAGCCCCCAAGTCCATTGTGGGGTTTTCTCGTTGTTGATTAAAGAATTTTGATAGAGCATGAGTAAGTAACCCATCAATTTCTTGTGCTGTAACAAACTGGTTAGGTGCAGAACTTTCAGGTGAATTAGTATTATCATGGGCGGCGTCCAGGCCTGAGCCTGACCCTTGTCCTTCCCTATCTGAAATTAATGACACTTCATCTTGTTCCTCCCGATCCTCCTGAGAAGACCCCGCCGAGGCAGGGGCACCTTGTTTCCAAGATAAATCAGGGATAGAGGATGGGGTCGCCGCGTCCCTGTGGACATCGGCTACTGTGTGACTCGTATGAGTCGGACGTGGATGGTCAGACCCTGGCTGAGCAAACCGCCAAACACCGAGGCTCTGGCCTACGCTCTCTTGAGAGTCTGAAACATTCTCAATTATTGAATATCCTGAACTTTCCATTTCTAGGGTTAAAATATCAATAGGTAAATCTTGTTTAGGGACAGGCGCTTCACTATACTCTGAGGCTGTAACAGAAACATTGTCAGGTGTAGAGGTACGATGAGATGCACTAGACTTAGTAGAATGTCGAGAGGACTTCTTATGGGAATCCTTTTTGGAGGATTTGTGGCTACGGTGTGACCGCGAACTAGACCTAGGTTTGGAAGAATCACCACCATGGCCACTGGGGGAAGCTCCAGTCTTGCACTTCTTACTAGCCGGGGAAGAGGCCCGACTTGAAGACCGTTGTCTGAGGGGTGACCTTGACCTCGATCTCGCCTGCGACGAGGAGGTGGCTGCCGGGGGAGTAGGCTCTCTCGGGCGTTTAAACGTATCCACAGACGATACAGAACCCTGGCTAGTCTCTGTCGGCTTAAAACCCCTTACTCTAGAGGTACGTTTAGGGGGAGGGTGCTCTGACAGCAACTTATCCCAAAGTGGGACGTTGTCACATTGAAGTGACTTATGTGCGACAATGGTAGTGTAGGCCGACATTTGTTGTCTGACCTCTCTCAACGCTACCGCCGCGGTCTTGTCATTGTCACACAGGACTTTATTGGCTAATTGGGAGCAAAATGAACAATTAAGTGTAACCCAGAGACCCCTTGAACGGTCTAGACATCTAACACACCTTATGCAAAGGGTATGTGCAAAAATTGGGATACCCGCGCAAGTAGGGGTAATGCACAGGGCAAAAACTGGGGTCACATTAGCCATGACAGAGACTGGTGTGAGGAACTACCGCCGGGTCTGTATTGGTCCGCCGGAGCTCAGCTCTGGAAAAATAAAGAAAAATTTCCAGGAATTAATGCTCATAAGGTTAACCCAAGTGTTCGCATACAAGTGTTAATAACCCGCCGGGTAACGGGATGCAAAGACACAGCTAACACATCTCGCCACGCGGCTGGGTGTAAAGAGGCTAAACAAATCTTCTTAGCGAAAGAACATGAAGAATACCCTCTGATATAATGGTCCAGTATGGCACTTATAGTCTGTAGGAGGTGGTGACTGTCTCAAGATTCAATTTTGTAACAAAGCCCCCCCTCATAAAGACGCCGGCCCTTGAAATATTTTAGTAGAATAGCCCAGGGCAGGAATATACGAGATCTGATTTTTTAACGAATTGTCCCAAACGATCGTCGTAAAAAATAGAAGGCGGCGATACTGAAAGTATCACCCAATTAAGGTTAATCGAAATTGAATTTGTTTATAAATTCCTTAGTTCCTTTACTTACTTAGTTCCTTAGTTCCTCCACACCCGCCGGGTGTGGAAATCGATTTGGTTAAACCTCACTGATCCTTCAATTGCCGTAAGAGTAAAGGCAGCGATACACAGAGTATCACTCAAATGGATTGGTTAACTATAAGAGACCTAAGTCGTTTTATCCCACCCTGCTCAGGTGCACCCGCCGGGTGAGAAGTCTAAAAGTTAACCCCACAAGTTCCTGACCCCACTTCTTTGTAAAAGATCGCCGGGGAGGAACGCCTAAACAACAGCTAGGTTTTCCCCGTGGTTGTCGTAAACCAGGTAGAAAAACCTATAAAAAACGAGTGTTCTCAAGAACGTCGTTTCTTTATATATAACTAAATATATATGTAAGGATGGGTACAGCCATCCCGCCGGGAATTTTAAAGGAGGCCTGAAACCAGGCACCCACAGAGACGCAGTCCTGGAGAGCCACAGACACCTCCCCTCGCCGGGGAACCAGCCAGAGTTAAAAACCACGTGTGGCCCAACACTGCTCATCGGTCAGGATTTTTCATGGTGAAACCGAGAAAAACCCGCCGGAAGGCAAACCCCACCCTGAACAGACACCATCTGAACAATACGACACGAGGAGAGACACGCACGACTAACCAAGGTCACAACATAATCCGTGGAATTAGCCAATACACAACTAAACCAGGAAACAAATATAGTCCGAGGAATTAGCCAATACACAACTAAAACCCGGATACACATGACACAGTAGGGCATATTTATAAAATAAATAATAACACTAGACATGTGGCAAAGCTACGAGCGGCTGGCTAGGCCTAGGTAGACGGCATGAAAATAGTTGAAATATAAACACACACTGGAATATCACAACAGGAACCACCGCCAACACACCACCGAAGCGATAACTTCCCACCCCGGGAAGCCTGACACGGACCCAGAAAAAACTTCACTAAGTGAAGAAAAATACGCTGGGAACGTCAGCAAACACACAGCTTACCTCATCAGAAGGATAAAAGGCAGCAATAATTAACGCGTAATGAAAGCCGCCTGCATCACCAACTAACCCAACTGTGAAAAGTTCACGTGTCCACAACAGGACCACGAGGGTACATCCGAAATAGATGCCCCATACATACGACCCAAAATACATTGCACTGCGGGCAACCAGCCCAGGACACTCCTGCTACGCCTATCCTAACCTTACTCGATACATCCCAGAGTAAACAAATGAGAAAAAACTCACTAGGGACGCCACGAATGCGGAACCAGCGGAGCCTGAAAGGTACGTCCGGGCAGGCTGAGCGCAGAGCAAAGAAGGAGGAATGACGCCTGATTCAGCGTCTGGTCAGAAATCCACACAAGTACATCCACGATATGATGGAAAGCTTATTGGATAGTTATTCTTATTTTCTTTTTGTTTTTATTTTTTACGAAGTTTTTTCGTAGTGAGAACCCAATTCATAATGACTGAAGCCATGAGTGAGGTCGCGTGCGCTCATGATGAAGGCTCCTCAGTTTTTAAATGCTCTGCGCGGTAGATTCAAACTACGGCGGATTAGTGTTTGAAGAGGATGCCTTATGTAATAGGCATGTTCGTCAATGATGGAGGGGCCACTAATAAATATATCGTTGAAGTGATATACCTGATTTCTATCTAGATCCGCAAGTGTGCTGGGAGATTTTAAAACGAGAAGTTGTACCACTTATGAGTACCCCATGTGTTAAAAGTGTTTCTAAATTCATCATATGTGTTTCTAGTGAATAAGTAAATAAAGCTGTATTACAAATTATCTTTTGAGATTATATATGTCCTCTGTTGATTAATTATATGTATTTGCATGAATTCCAATATCCCAGTCTGGAAGAACTCACCTTAACCAATCGTTAATCCTGCATAAAATCAGGGCATAACAGATATACTTCCCAGGTCCAGCGTGAGTGAGTGTGCAAGGAGCCACCCTAAGCCCAGATCGAGAAATAAACTTGCCAGACGATTATTACAGTTGTTTGGACCTGACCCTAGTCCAGACGTGTGAGAGTGATCTAAGTGCCGCGAAGGACTCTGAGTGTGACGTTAGGCCCTTACAGTATAGCTTCGGAGGCTATTCACCCACGATGCAACGATCACCCCAGTGCTTGAATTCGATCTCCCAGTGCTCCTTTCTACTAAACACTCCTTTAAGTGCCGTACTAAAGTTTTCGTAGTGGTAACAATGATTATCGTGAGGGTCTAGACCCAGGTATGCTGAGACTCTCCTAAGTGCAACGTAATTATAGAAGAGGCTTTACCTCTTTCCTTCCTTGTTTATTCTAGTTATCTCGTTTGTTGGGAAACAATACACACTCTCTTGTGGGAAATGTATACATATACTTCCTCGAATTCAGGCTCCCGAGTTCCTCGCGTAGGATATATATATATATACTGTATATATATATATATATATATATATATATATATATATATATATATATATATATATATATATATATATATATAAAAGATTTCCTGTCATTAATACATATACTCTACACGTAAATCGAGAATACTTCTTGCAGACCTGAGTTTATTCGTTCATTATCATATGGGTTCATATCAAAATAGTGAAGTGCTTACCTAATCGTATTTAGTGGGGGAGTAAGAAGAAGTCTTCTTGTATGGACCCCCACCTCTATTTATATATTTCAAATTAGTGAATTCCCATATATTTGTCATAGTTTTTCTTGAAATTTGAAATATTGTCCGACACAATCACCCACTCGGGCAAGGAATTCCAATGTTTGATTACTCTTATAGAGAAACTACTGTATTGCCTCTCAGGTTGGTTCTCCAGTGGCTTGGGCGTTCAAATTTTAGACTGTGTCCTCTCAGTGAATTTGTGCTAATTTTGACAAATCTGGTGTAGTCTATGTTATCCAACCCATGTAGCAGTTTATAAGTCTGAATCATATCCCCCCGAATTCTTCTTTCCTTCAGAGTCTGAATTCCTAACTGACGACATCGTTCCTCATATGCTAAGCCTGCAAGTTCTGGGATCATCCTGGTTCCCCTATGTTGGATTTTCTCTAAGTGTTCAATATCTTTAACTAGAAAAGGCGACCAACACTGCACTGCGTATTCCAACAGTGGTCTGACCACAGGCGCCTGAGTAGATGCTCGTGCGTCTATACAGGTATCTATATGTATATAAAATAATATATTATATATTATTATTATATATAATATATTATATATTATTATTATATATAATATATTATATATTATTATTATATATACATATAGATACCTGTATAGACGCACGAGCATCTACTCAGGCACCTGTGGTCTGACCAAAGACAGGTAGAGAGCCATGAAAATTTCCTTATTTAAAAATTCAAAATTACGCTTGATAATCCCCCAATCTACTGTTTGTTTTTGAAACTATGCTGTTTATATGCTGTACAGAGTTAAAGGCTTTTGAAACTATGCTGTTTATATGCTGTACAGAGTTAAAGGCTTTTGAAACTATGCTGTTTATATGCTGTACAGAGTTAAAGGCTTTTGAAACTATGCTGTTTATGCTGTACAGAGTTAAAGGCTTTTGAAACTATGCTGTTTATATGCTGTACAGAGTTAAAGGCTTTTGAAACTATGCTGTTTATATGCTGTACAGAGTTAAAGGCTTTTGAAACTATGCTGTTTATATGCTGTACAGAGTTAAAGGCTTTTGAAACTATGCTGTTTATATGTTGTACAGAGTTAAAGGCTTTTCAGTCTCTTGAAATAGACTGCTTATTACCTTTGGTGAAGTTCATGTTCACCCTTGTACCTAATTGTGTAACTTATGAATATTATTTGTGTTAATCGTTGTGTATTAACCTCTGAAGTGCGCATGGGGGTAATTGGAAACGTCCCCCTGTGCTGACGTATTTGAGGTGTTTCCGTCACTAAAATATTCATTGTGCCATTAATAGCATTAATATTTATCCATATGCGCCTATTATGGGTTGATTATAAAGGTATTAACCTGAAACAACAATAAAACGAGTGAAAACAGCGTTTGGATGGTCAAAATCGGAGATATAGCCCGCGAGTTGTATAATGTATGGGTGAGGCAATCTGCTTTCCCGCCAATTTCCCCCAAGGCCACTGAGACACAGTCGATCGATACTCTCTCTCTCTCTCTTGCACTCGCTTGCTATCAGTGATGACCACACCCTCCAATCGGATTTCTAATGTTAGCACGAAAATATACCTCAGAATAAGGGAATAACAGGGAAAATAGGTGATAACTGAAGGAGAGGAGGAAAGTGGGGAAGGAGGGGAGGTAGAGGACTGAGATTTTGCATGGCCCAGGGGCCAAAAAAAAAAATAAAATAAAAAAAAAAAAATATAAAAAAATTTTTTTTTTTTCGATGTCAAAAGTTGATTTTTATTTTCTCTGACTCTTAAGAGTCTTCCCGCAGTGCGCCGGGGGAACTCTTAAGAGTCTCCCCGCAGCTCCCGGGTTAACTAGTTATTTATTTTGAACTTAATATCGTCCTTCCTGTTAATTATTTGAGAGGTTCACCTCTACTGTCAACTTATTATAATTTGTTTATAACTTAAACCATTTGAGCATACTCTGCTAATATTTAAGGACATATTCTTATATGTTGAGACCTAGTAGGCCTATTGTCTCTGTGTTATTTTATTAATCATTTTTTCTTTATTAATTATTATTGTCCACCGGAGACCCCTGCTTTGATATCGTGTACCCTAATAGATAAGAATAAAACTGGTGTAAACTTCTTGTGTGTTTTATGTCAGTTGCCTATTACTTGTGTGGTAATTTGGGGAAATAAGGGCAGTCCTCACCCAGCGGAGAGGTACCTTAGTTGTTGATAACTGCACATTCCCAGGCCGGGAAAAGCAATAAGATTATCTCACGTTTATTGGAAACGTTGCATAACACTGATGTTGCAGCTGGTGATGTGAATCTCTGGCGATGAGGTTTGGTAATTTCTTCTTCCCATCGCATCTCAGTTCTAATTACTCTAGGTGCGCTATTAGTACAAAGTTTGGGAATATGCGCCCGGGAGCGGCCCTTCGCAAGTCCCACCACGTACACGTAATCCTACAATATTTGTACCGGTAAATGTCCGGTAGAAAATATATTCATAATTCCCGGCAAGTCAGCAAGTATTCCAAAGTTGACGCTGGCTACAGCTGTCAAATTGACCGTCCTAACCATACACAGTATGTATATTGGTTGTTAATGGTTTGAAATAGTTTTCTAATGTCATATACTTTCAAATTTACGATTAATATATAAGTTTTCATTGCAAATTGTAAAAGAATTATACGTATATTTTTGTAAAGCATAATCGAATTTTCCGAGTTGACGTGTCTTTGGTGCCTCCCTGCATCAACCTATTGTTCTTCTAAAACTACACTACATTGACTCACCAGGATATAACAGCATTATGGAGACAAAATAAAATACAGTTAATGGTTCCTGTACTAGAAGAATGCCACCACTCATATTTTTGTCAAAGTTAGTAAATGTGTACATATGTATACAAATAACACATGTATAGATGTAGCACGTCTTAGTGAATATTGTGTATGAAGGCTATATATGAAGTATATTGTCATGTGTTAGAGAGGTAAATAATTAGTGTTAGGTATTGTTTATATGGTTATTAGTGACTGATGATGGGATGTGACATTAGTTATAATAATATTGGAACCCAACAGCTGAGTTGTAGGATGGACCCATCATGGAGCGGACCTCTCTGGGATTGCTCTGTCTATTATTAGTGCTAGTTACCAATACACTAGCTACAATATCCAATTACCGAAGATGTGGAGACCCTGCATGTAAAGGTAACCAATATAACCTACCTTAGACCTATATTGTACCATAGTAAACACTATAAGTTATGTTGCAATAAAACATCTACCCCAAGGCCTAGACCTAGACGTTGACCTAGCCTAGACCTAGGATAGGCAGGTTTGGCCTACTTTCACATTTTTTTTTTGTATTAGGCTAAACTTTATATTATGGTATGTTGAGTGAATTGAGGTAGCCTAAGTGGAAAGTTGTGAAGGTATTGTAGCAGCTGTACTGTGTGTGTAGGTTCCTCACACAGACAGTATAGCCTAGGCTAGCCCCAAGCCCCAAGGTGTTGATAGTGGGGCCCGGGCCCCGGTGTGAGGTGATAGAGTGACACCGTGATAGACTCACAAGGTAAACCGCCCATAGGCCTTAGGCCTTATATATAGGCCTAACCAAAATCAGTTAGCCTAAATCACGACTGTATTTCGATATAGGATAGGCCTAATGTTATTGTATTAGGTTAGATTGGTTAGGTTAAGTTAAGGATAATATTCAAGTGCGACTTTATGAGAAACAATTTATTAGGGAAAATAGGCACCAATAGATTCGTCATATTTTTCTCCATATAGTCCGCATGGAGGATTTTCGTTATCAACAAATTGAAAAATACCCACTTCACAGACAAATACACCAAAAATCTAAGTCAAAGCGGGGGTGTGGGGGCGGCAGCCCCCACCTATAATACTAGGTTAGGCCCGTAGGTTAGGTAAGGTTGTTAGGTTAGGCTAATGTCCTTTCAAAGGGGTATAGGCTAGTAAACACTAGGATAGCCTATACCCAGTCAGAGGTAAGAAGAAGAAGAAGAGTCCTGCAGTAGTCTCCTTGAATGTTACTAAGTTAAGTAAGTAAGATAAATGGGTAAACCTGACTTTTTGGACCAACAGCGATTTCAGTAAGTTTTATTTTGTTTTTTGTCATTTTTCCTTCAGATATAGGCCTAGGCCTAGGCTAGGCTAGGCCTAGCTTAGTGTTGTTTTATACTGAAGAGGAGCTGAAATGAGGATAATATTCAAGGACACTAGTGCGACGTTATGAGAAACAATTTATTAGGGAAAATAGGCACCAATAGATTCGCCATATTTTTCTCCATATACAGTAGTCCGCATGGAGGATTTTCGTTATCAACAAATTGAAAAATACCCACTTCACAGACAAATACACCAAAAATCTAAGTCAAAGCGGGGGTGTGGGGGTGTCAGCCCCCACCTATAATACTAGGTTAGGTTAGGTAAGGTTGTTAGGTTAGGCTAATGTACTTTCAAAGGGGTATAGGGTAGTAAACACTAGGATAGCCTATACCCGGACAGAGGTAAGAAGAAGAAGAGTCCTGCAGTAGTCTCCTTGAATGCTACCGAAATGAGTATTTACCCATTAGGCCTAGGCTATCCAACAATCTAAAAACACGCCCCCCACTAGTGGGGAGGGCTATGAAGTTCAGGGAAAATGAGGGGTTAAAAACTTAAAAATACAATAATATACCCGGTAGCATTTTGTATCAAAACTTGGCTCTGGTTTTCCCAAATTGCAAACCCATAAATCCCAATTTTGTGAATACACGAGCCAACTTTTGACGAAAGCTGGCACGGATTTCACTGGGTGGAGGGGGTAGCCTAATATCTCATGTTATAAAAATAGTCAACTTTGGGAAGACATTAACCTAACCCAACAACCTTACCTAACCTACCCTAGTATTATGGGTGGGGGCTGCCGCCCCCACACCCCCACTGGTTGGGTTAGCCTAGACTTTTTTTTTTTTTTTTTTTTTTTTTTTTTTTTTTATAATGTTCTAGGCTATTAGCCTAACCTAACAACCTTACCTAACCTAACCTAACCTAGTATATGGGTGGGGGCTGCCGCCCTCACACCCCTGTTGGTTGGGTTATTTTTTTTATTTTTTTATTTTTTTTGTAGGCCTAGCCTATGTGCTAGCCTATTAGCCTAACTTAACAACCTAACCTAACCTAACCTAGTATATGAGTGGGGGCTGCCGCCCCCACACCCCCGCTGGTTGGGTACTGGCTGAAAAACTTATTGTTTTACAGTAGGCCTATAGCCTAGGCCCATAGGCTATGTATTTTAGCGTTTTTTTTGTTTTTCTCCCTTAGCCTATACTGTAATACATTTCAGGGTCAATATTTACGAGTCACACCACAGCTGGGATCTCATTTTTAACGGTAGTTTTGGGTTCCTATCATTCTATGCTTCATTGCTATATACTTTTTATCCACCGGAATTTTTTCTTTGTCTTGGCTGTTTTTTTTTTGTTTTTTTTAGCCTAGTACAGTATTAACCTAACCAAAAAACCTAACCTAACCTAACAGCCCCAAATACCCCCCAAATACATTTAGGTTAGGTTAGGTTAGGTTTTTAGGTTAGGTTAATGCTAAAAAAAAATAAAAAAAATAAAAATAAAAATAAAAATAAAAAAATAATATTTTCCGGTGGATAAAAAGTATATAGTAATGAAACATAGAATGATAGGAACCCAAAACTACCATTAGAAATAAGATTCCAGCTGTGATGTGACTCATAAATATTGACCCATTTCAGCTCTTAATGACATAGCCTATATAGCAATGATGTATATGCTCTACCGGACCTATTAGGCCTAAACAGATCGATGGGCTAACTGTCGGTCCAAAACATCAGTACCGGTATAACCGATAAATGTTTACCTATGGTCCCGTTAAAATATCCTCAAGTAACCTATTAAAAACTGTTCAGGGGACTGGTTAGAACTTGTAGGATGTTTAATTGAATGTCGTAAACCAGTATTTACTGAGGAATAATAGTCTTAAAATGCACTATGGGTCACCCAGGGTCCCTGCCCTCTCTTTCCCAGGTAATGTTATGTTATGTTATATTATATTAGGGTTAGGTTAGGTTAGGTTAGGTTAAGTCAAGTCAAGTCAAGTTAATCTAATCTAATATAATATTTGTACATTATGGGCAGTGGGCTGGCCGCGCGTATGTTTCTTACAGTTTCTTACAGTAGATCCTCTGGAAAAAGGCAAACTAGGCCTGTGTATCCAGCTCAGTGCCAGTACTTGCACTACTGCAGTCGTTCACTATGTTGGCTGCGGCGGCAGAAGACGCAAAATTTTTACTATTCTGTATTTTTGCTTTATAATAAAACTTCAAATCTTGTCTTCCCCATGCTTTATCAAGATTACTTATAAACTTCCAGTATAACTCCATTTATTTGTCACCAATTATTTTGACATATTTGAAGACAGATATGGAATCTATATGCTCTAAGCATCATATTAAAATTAGTTTCAACCCTCGGCAAAACCTAATAAAAATATATGGTACTAAAATGGATTTTTTTCGTAACATGGTTGTCAATACCTTCCAAGAGACGGCACCGATTCGTACACACGCCATTTAGAACATGGGTGCTTGACTACTGATGTGACGTGTAAGAGGTAAGATTTTTACGCATAGGTTTAAACTTCCGGAAATTAATGGGTAATAAATACCACGCTGAGTACTATGGATCCGCTCTACCTGGCATGCAAGGGCTAGTTTAGTATGCCACGTACTGAGTACTATGAATCCGCTCTACCTGGCATGCAAGGGCTAGTTTAGTATGCCACGTATTGAGTACTATGAATCCGCTCTACCTGGCATGCAAGGGCTAGTTTAGTATGCCACATACTGGGTACTATGAATCCGCTGTTGCTGGCATGCAAGGGCTAGTTTAGTATCCCACGTACTGGGTCTAGGTTAGGTTAGGTTGGGTTGTTTGGTTAAGTTTATATACTAGGTCTCAGAAACAAGATTCGTAGTTGCGGTAGTATTTACAGATACGCCCGAATACTAAATGGGCGGCGGTAAGGGTTCGTGTTGTAGGCCTACTAGGTACTACGGACACATTGTAGGCGTTAGGTGTGGATTAGGCTTGTATCCAATGTACTAGATCTATGTTACTGGATATTTATGATTTAAATAAGTGCTACGTTTTCGATAAATCTGGTTATTTGGCTTTGCAATTAGGGAAATCATGAGCCGATTTCCGACATTTCGTTAGTGTTTTTCGATTCTCAAAATACGATCCAAGTTTTGCCAAAAATTGGCTCGGGTTTTCCAAAATTATGCTTGTTGGGGTTTGCAATTTAGGGAAACATAGAGCCAAAATTCTAAATTAGGTTACTGTAATTTGTTTACTCTTAAAACTCGCAAAATCCGAGCCAAGTTTTGCCAAAACTTGGCTCGGGTTTTCCAAAATTCGGGTTTTATGGCTTTGCAATTTCGGGAAACCTGAGCCAAATTTCTAAATGAGGTTACTGTAATTTTGTTATCTACAAACTCGCAAAATCCGAGCCAGCTTTGGCCAAAACTTGGCTCGGGTTTTCGAAATATTGGGGTTTAGGCCTTTGAAATACCTTAAAACCCGAGCCAAGTTTTGCTAAAATACGTTTTTATCTCCGTTTTACGCATTTAACCCCTTATTTTCCCTGTACTTCATAGCCCTCCCCACTATCGGGCGGCGTGTCTTAAGATCGTTGTATAATGGGGAAAACGGTTTCGCCAAGGGTTGTAATTATTTCCAAACACTATATATTGATGAAAACTAACAGGGAAAAATAAAAAAAAATCCATGGGAAAATTTGTGACATAAAAATTGAGTTTTCCAAACTTCCTTATTGATTCGGAATCGACTACATACTGGGGCAGCGCGTTCCACTCATTTACCACTCTATCACAAAATGAGTTCTTTGCCTTTTCAACCCTATTTCTTTCTTTGTAAATTTTCTTAGTGTCCTCTCGTTCTTGTTCCCTCCCGCATCAAGAAGATACCTTCACACACATCCTCATCATACTTTCCTGACACTATCTTAAAAGTCTCTATCATATCCCCTCTCTTTCTCCTATATGCCAGTGTCGGAAGTCCCAGTGTCCTCAACCTCTGCTCACAGCCCGCGTTCTTCAACGTTGGTACTAGCTTGCTAGCTCTCCTCTGCACTTTCTCCACTGCTTCTATATCCTTTACCATATATGGAGCCCACACCTGGTTCGCATATTCCAGGTGCGGCCTAACCAGCGCTGTATAGAGATTCCTGAATATTTCTTCGTCAAGTGACACAAATGTCCTCCTTATCAGCCCTACAATTCTATTGGCTTTGTTTATCTTTTCCACTAAATGTTCTGAGAAATTTAACTTATTGTCTATCACTACTCCTATATCCTTTTCTGCATTCACTTCCTCCATCGCTTCATACATGCTGTATCCTACCTTGTCGATCTTGCTTGTCCCAATCCGCATGTACAGTAAACTTCCGTTAATCCGAAGGGCAGCGGACCGGCCCTCGTTCGGATTAGTGGATTTTTCGGATTATCGGACTTTACCCCTATGAACCTGTGTATTAATGGCCTGACGAAAACATTGAGGCATTAGGCCACCCAAATGACACACACACATATCATATGTTCATGAAATCACTTCAAAAGTTTACCATTGTCATTGTAGCCTATTACCCAGGCTGGGAAATTAGTGTTCCAGATCTAGTTGCCCCGGGCTAGTGAATTCAGAAATTTACTTGCCCTGATATATTCCTTACTTGCCCTGATATTTTTGTGCTTGCCCTGAATATGAAATTTGTTGAATTAATACAAATTATGCTATATACTGTATATACAGTATATAATGTTTTTTAGTTATTTTGTTTTATTCAATAGATTTTTTTTCTTAGGGGAATACAAAGGTTGCACATAGCAAAACAATAGCTTTCACAAGTTAGCATATAAAGACAGTGACAAAGTTACAAACAATGCAATACCATCAGATGATTAGTTATCGAATTAATATGTCAAAAATAACTAATACGGTACCAGTAAGTAATAAGCTGTCAGTGTACAGTTATATTATAGAAAACTTATGAAATCATACTCATGTTGAATATTAAGTAAGGTAAACCTCTGCAGAAAACTCATTCTGAAATCTGAACTAAATAAATAACTATCTATCTATCTATCTAATATCTATCTATCTGTCTGTCTGTCTGTATGTGTGTGTGTGTGTGTGTGTGTGTGTGTGTGTGTGTGTGTGTGTAAGTGTAGATATTATATTGCAAAATTCATGGTTCACATCTCTAATGAAAGCGAAGGACTAGCTTTAGTTTATTAAATATAGCTGATTTTTTTTTTTTTTTTTTTTTTTAGGCTATATAGAAAATAGAAATATGTCCAGAAAGTGAGTGATAAAGTCATCTTTAATCGACATTCGACACTCGGTACTTATTACTTAAGCCCATGGCCTCCCAACCAATGTCTGCAATGGCAGACATTAGGGGTGAAGTAGACCAGTGTTGTATTTACAACGTGAATACAAGACCCTGATCAGCATGATCGAATTGATTACACTGGTTACAAACTAAATTCACCACCACAGCCATTCCAACAGTATGATAACACACATTTCACTTGAACCCCCAAACACAAATAATAATTCGCGGTTAGACATTATCAATTACCAACACTCCCACGAAACAAGATACAAAATCGAACGAACTGAACGTTGCCTCTATGCTGGAGCTTAGTTTGTGGCCATCCCCTCAGGGATCAAGTTGTCTGGCAATAAATATAGTTTTATTTAGGCATACTTTACATTGTACAGTAGGAGAACAGAGACTGCAGAGTATCATATATATTTTTGTATTAAAAATTGTGTAACTAAATCCTTAAGATTGTTTATAAACACATTTTTGTAACATTAAGTAAATATCGTAGGTAGAAAACATAGGTGGAGTAGCTTACCAACAATTTTCACTTAAGAGGCGAGTCAATAAGAGAAATCTATCGTCTGACAGACTGACTAGGCTAGATACAAAAAAGTTAACAAACTATTTTAAAACAACGGTTTTACCTAGTTGTACTTGTTGATGGTGGTTGTTTTAGTGTTAAGAATCTTGTCAAGGAAGCCTGTTATTTCTTAGACACACTCATTATAGTACATTTTCTCACTAAACACGTGCTTCCCCGGCGATAATTGAAACACTAATGTTATTGATAAAGAGCGGCGAGCGAGCCGCCTATTCGGAAGTACCTCTTCTCTATCCAACCGTCCAACGGTTATAATATTATGTAGGCCTACGGGGGGGGGGGAGGAGGAGGAGGGGGAGGGGGAGAGGAGATAGAGAGAATAGTGACGTGAAATTAACGTGAATCGAAAACCAGCCGTTACGTTACCAGTAACCAATGGTCGTTGAAAGTGGAAATAGTAGATACATCTGTCTGTCTCTTATACTTTATTTATATTTATGGAAAGTGTGTATGTTTGTTTTTATATTAATTTTAGCATTTTTCAAGGGTTAAAAGGCAAAAAATTTGACTTGTCCCCCGGGCAACCGCCGGGCAGACCAACATTAAAAAGCACTTGCCCGGCAACATAGCCGGGCTATACCTAATTTCCCAGCCTGCTATTACCTACTTCAAAACATTCAGATTAATGGTCAAAGGAATCTGCTGATATAAACGTAAACACCATATGTCCGCATCGTCTATTAGCGAGTTTGTCTTGCTCTTGAAGATCAGATCAGATGTGGTTCGGGAAGTAATGCCTTAACAACGGCACTTCCCTGAGAGGTTCTTGTAATTTACCTTTTGTGACGTGCTCTGTTATATTATATTGTATTGAAAGCACCCTTGTCTTGTTGTCTTGAAAGCACCCTTGGGACGCTCCGATCACTGAACTATAAATAGTAGCGTATCGGAACGTCCAAAGGTGCGTTTTCAAGCTCAAGACTGAATGCGCTTGCAGAAAATGCGGTGCAAGCCAGTAGCGCATCGGAGCGTCCCAAGGATGCGTTCAAGAGCAAAATAAACTCTCTAGCAGACGATGTGGTGTTTACGTTTATATCAGTAGCTTCCTTTGACCATTAATCTGAATGTTTTGAAGTAGGTAATAGGCTACAATGACAATGGTAAACTTTTAAAGTGAATTCATGAACATATGATATGTGTGTGCTCCATTATGTGTCATTTGAGTGGACTAATGCCTCAAAAAGGGGACTTTGGGATTTCTTGAAATTCGGACCATCGGGTGAATTCGGATTTGGCCTCAAATTGAAAAATTCGGACTATTGGGAGATTCGAATCATCGGTCGTCGGATTAAAGGACTTTTACTGTACTTGCATTTTTTTGGATGAAAAGGCATTAACCAATGTTCAGACCATCCCTTCATGCCCTCCACATCTCCTTGAAGCAAACCCACATCTTCCTTACTCCTCACTCTTCTATACAGCTTAGTGTCATCCGCATACAGGTATATCTCACTTCCATTGGTTATAACTTCAGGTAAGTCGTTGATAAATATAACGAACAGTAGTGGTCCCAACACAGATCCCCGAGGTATCCCACTTGTAATTTCCCTCCACCCCGAGCCTATTCCATTCACCAGTACCCTCTGTCTCCGATCTTTCAGGAAGGCTTCTATCCATTTCACACATTTCTCCCCTATACTATAGCTTCTAACTTTCTCTATTAACCTTTTATGTGGGACCTTATCGAAGGCCTTCATAAAATCGCAATATACGGTACCACGTCTATTACATCACCATCCTCCAGAGTTTGCATCCAATCATCTACCACCTTAATTAGCTGTACTGTACTACCGTCGACCTCCCCGGCAAGAATCCGAACTGTCTCCCACTGAAAAGTTGGTTTGATTTCATATGCTCCATTATTCCTTCTCTAATTACCGTTTCCATTAGTTTACACACAACACTTGTCAAACTGACTGGTCTATAATTTCCTGGGTCATTTCTCTTTCCCTTCTTAAATAATGCTGTTATGTTCGCCTCTCTCCAGTCCGTCGGGATTTGTCCTGTATTAAAAGATACCTCAAATAAAAAAATTAATGGCTCTACTAACATCTCACCTCCTTCCTTTATGATTCTTGGGTGTATCCCATCCGGTCCCGTGGACTTACTTCTGTTAATTTTTTCTATAGCCCTCCTTATTCTAGCATGGGAAAACTCTATTAGTTCTAGTGCTGGTGCCTGTTTGATGGGAATAGTAGGCACTGCATCAGTCGACTCCACTGTTAGTACCTCCCCAAAGTATTTTCCCAGCACCTCTGCTTTCTCCTTATCCGTTTCTGCTCTATTCCCATCATCCAAGTCTCCTATCAGTTCTGGGATGCCTACTCTTCTTGTTAACTTTTCCTGAATATACTTCCAGAATATTTTTGGATTATCCTTCACATTTCTAGCAATCTCTCTCTCTCTCTCCTTCACCCCCCTCCTTGTCTCCCACCTTATTTTATTGTTTATTTGTCTGCATTCCAGATCCACTTCTTTAGCTTCTATACTAGACCCCCTGTTCTTTTTTATCAATTTTAGTCTTTCCCACAATCGTTTCTTTCTTCTAATCAATGTCCAAAGCTTTCTTTTCATTGGCAATTTTGGGTTCGTTCTTTTCCTCAATTTTGTTTTATCCTTATATTCCCTTACTGGTACACTTTTGGATACAGCATTCTCCAGTTTAACCCTCCAGCCCCGGCTATGTATTCTATATATATTCCTCGAAACCCGGGTGTTTTGGCCGAAAAACTTCTAGGCTAGGCTACCGTATATTCGTTAATCAGACTGCTTCCCGCATCCCCAAGAGTAGCTGTGTTATTTACCTGTAGAATGGCATTAAGTAGAGCTCTCTAAGTCAACTGGTTGAGTTGTGATGATGATTTCATTGGAGATAACTTTATGGCCAAAACAGCCACTTTACACTACTTTTCGATACTTAACAACAACATACAGGCACACACGAACAAGCGACGCTCTCCTTCTTGTGGCCGGAGATGCGGGGCGTCGGTCCAGCCGGCTGTTGTTTACATGCGTCGGACCGACGCCTCGCACACGAAGCTCACAGGCTTTCAACCACTGGGCGTTCAAGAGCCCTTCCGGGTACCTGTTATATGCTTTTTTATGGGCGTTCAAGAGCCCTTCCGTGGTGAGAGGGTTAACTCTAATTTTCCTCCACATTCCTTCAGCGTCTTCACCGTTCAAGTATTCCCCCCAGTCAATGTCCAAACACCGTCTCAGCAGCTCATAATCTGCCCTATCATACATGTATATTTTTTTTTTTATTGCTTCTATTATCCCTTTCTGTTTTAATATTGCAACTAAAGCTTATACAGGCATGATCACTCCGACCTATAGGGCTATCCACATTGACATGTTCCACTATATCCTCCTCATTGCTAAAAATCAAATCAAGTATTGTACACTCCCCTGCGTCCCATCTCTATATCTTGTCATCTCTGTAATATGTTGCGTTAAAAAACAATCTCACTTTCTCTATAAACTTGTTTTCCAGGCTACCCTGTCCCGCTGGAGTAGTACAATTTGCCCAGTTGATCCTTGGCAAATTGAAATCTCCAATCAAAATCTTATATTTGTTCTCTCTATTTCCTCCATTGCTTTCAGTAGGTTAGCATCCTCTTCCCTACTATTATTTGGGCTTCTATATATAGAGGCAATTAGAATTGATCCTCTTGCACATTTTACTTCAATACAAAATACGCACAATACTGCTGCCTCATATCCACCTCATTAACCTTGATCTCTTTTCTTACATAAATAAACAGTCCTCTTCCAACCTCTGCTCTAATAGCATTCCTCTCATATACGGTAACTCAAAACCCTCCAAACTATACTCCACCAGTTCCCTTTCAATTCTAGCATTTTTTGGTCTTGCTTTCTGTAAGGCTATGACATCAGGTTTTTCCTCTTCATCCTGCAACCTACATATCAGGTCTCTTTTCTTGTCCTGGGTAAACACATCCACATTACTAAACATAATCCTTAATCCATCTACCATTCCTTCAACAACTACACCATCCCGCTCCTCCTGTCCGTACCCTACTCCCCCCTTAGCACTACTGGGTCTGCAACTTTGTCTCCTGTCTCTCCCTGTGACACCTCCACCCTGTTCTCCTCCGTCACAACTCCTATCACATTCTCTTCCCTCCCTGATCTCCCCCTCCCTTCTATTCGTATAAACCACTTCTTCAATTTCCCGTCCCTCACTCTCCAGAAAAAATTCCTCTTATCCTCCTCACCCAACTTTCCATTATTTTCATCAGCCTTTTCTTGTAATTCCTTTATTTTTGCCACTGCCCTGGTTTTAAACTGTACCCTTATAGGTCTCATCTCTCCCCTTTTATATCTACCTATCCTACTGACTTCCTCCACCTGCCCTTCCCATCCACATCCACACCTTTCATGACCTCCTTCACTTTCTCCATATCCCTCACTTTTCTCACTCCATTATCACAACAAAGTAAGGGCTACATTTTGATGTTTGTTTGAATATTGTAGCTACAGTATTGTATTAACAGAGATAGGCATTTGTTTACTTGTGTTGATTTTCAGCCAGATCACCCGGATACGAGCTCTGTCATTTAGAAATGCTGCCCGGGCAGGAAGGGTTAATGTATTCTATGTTATGTCATATATGATGTTGGTGGGATAATGTAATATAAGTCGGCTGAAGGTAGGCAAAAAGGGCCAAAAGGGGGACTTTGGGAAAGTGGCTGGAACGAATTAATTAATTCCCATAAGGCCTGTCATTTCTAAAACACGGTTTTGATATAAACGGTACGTACACGGCACGAATTAACCGTGTATATCAAGACTGTATATGTATGTTTACTATTACCGGTACACTTTTATGCCATTCACCGGGGATTCTGTCCGCTCTAATGATGGAGTACTGTATATTAACTGTGTGAATAGTCTCACTCCTATGTCGTGGTGATGGGCTGGTCTATCAGAGTGAGAGCTGAGCGATCTCTGCCATACCCATAGCTTACTCCGACTGTTCCTTTTACTTATATTTTTTCTAGATCTCAAGTGACGGCGTCTCTTCCGTGGATTGACCTCCCTACTGCCAACCTAGAGGTTGACAGGCTGGGAGCCAAAGCGTCACATTTTTCCTTTGCCCCGCAACTTTCCCTTCATAATTGCTGAGGGGCACAGGGCCTTGGGTGGGGCTTTGGTTTCCCGGGCGTTTCCGCACCCTTCTCAGCTCCCCGCCTTGGACTGGCTTCGGTCACCCGGGCTTTATTAGTGGTAAGCAGGGAGGGTTTTGTGGGGGCGCTCGTTTATGGCCTTGGCCTTGCTCAGGACCTTGGGACTGTTCGGCCAGACAGCCTGGGGAACAACAACAACAACAACAACTCTTATGTCAGCTGAGGCTTTTATCATCTTGTGTGTGTGTGGGGGGGGGGGGGGGGGGGTTTATGTACTTTTAAACTATACAGTATTGTGTATTTTTTAATAAGTATTGCACATTATTCAAATGATACATGCTTACATGACTAGCCTATGTAACTGACAACTATATTATGAAGTACCGGTACCATATCTTATCAGATGTAATGGCCCTTAAGTTTATTTACCTCTATCCACATGGAGACTTTTAACGCCTTTAGTTTGATAACACATTTATATAATTTATTCTGGTTATCATTAGACAATTTTATGCAGCTTAAGAAGGACCTGTCAGAGTGGAAAGGGTCATTAGAATAGTATATTTGTAAAGGTGATTGCCTTTCAAATGTTGACTGTAGTAAAATAAAGTCCTGCCATAACACTGCCCCATCATGTAATCAACGATGGCATACTGCTAAGAGTGTCCAGGAAGACAACAAAATCACCCTGTACAGTATAGTCTTGGTTTGTTTCTAGCTGACGGTATATTGAGAGGCTCCCATCTTTGTTACCGAGCTATTACGAAGATTGTGTCATGAAATGTTTTGTTAATTATGAAAACTTTTCATTAATATGATATAGAGACATAGTAGTTTTATATTTATCCATTATCTATGGACAAGAAAGTTGGTAAGTGATTCAATTTACCGTGATTTGTAGCCAAAATATAGGTTTGATTCCCGGAGGGAAGTAAAGAAAACCTAATATTTAATAGGGCCCCTTCATCATTGACAACTTCGCCTATTAATAATAATAGTCTCCATTCAACATCCTGCGCCAGCATTTTGAATAGCCCGCGCGGAAGTATCATGGAGTATTCGTCATAAGTGCACACCTAATTCCCTTATGGGATCGTCATTTTGATCGGGTACCCTACAGAAAAAAACTGTAAATATAAAAAAGAAATAATAACTTAATATCTGTTATCATATGACTTGCCATATGCGTGGATTTCTCATGTTTTGCTTCCCCAACACCAGGCCCTCTAGCGGCCATCGTCTTCCTTCCAACTTCCGCGGTCATACTGTCAACAAGGCTTGCGCCGCGCTCCGCTTCATTCGACGTTCCAGAGCTTGTAGTGAGTCCTTACTCATTTGTATACATCTGTGTTGTAGTAACAAGGTTTAGATTAGCTAGCACGGCTGCCAGATTGGTATGTCCGCAGGAAGTGTGTGTAAAAATTGGGTACTTTCGTAACAGGCGTCTACGGGTCCGGGATCGTCGTACCGTGTGTGTTATTTGTTGTGATACGCCTATAGCTTTTGTGATTACTTTTACTGGCACCATGCCGAGGTTTGAACTATGCATTACTCGTACCTGCTCCCTGTTGCCTATTTTTGCTCACAAACTGTGCATTTAGTGCATCAAGTGCTTAGATCGTTCTAAAGGCTTGTGGTTATCTAAACGCTGTTCAATTTGCTCGTGAGTTGAAAACCGCGTTAGTTACTAATAAAGACTTATCGTGTCTCGCGGCGTTACAAGAGATTAAGGCCTCATTTAATTCTTATGCCAAGGACACGGCCCATAAGGCACTTCACTGTGATGATGAAGTTCTATGGGAACATCTTATTATAAAGTCACCCCTTGTGAAACCCGGTTCCTCTAAATCTGTCAGACCCAAAGTCAAGTCGAAAGCCCTCAGCAAAGAGGTAGTGAGTAGTAGCAGTGAGAGTGATGTCACCGAGGTTCCCCCCTCCGACCGTGCCAAGAGGAGGCGATCACCCTCTCCGAGGCGGAAGTCGAGGTCAAGATCTAGATCCCCCCGCAAACAGTCTAGACACTCTTCCACAGTCTTCCCGGTCCACCAAACGCCGGAGAGAGGACTCTGAGGGAGCGACGAGTCAGGCAAGCAGCGGCAGCCAGAGGGACACCCCTCGGCAACCGCCCCCTACCCTACCTCTGACACGCCTCAACGTGATTCTGGGGACTCAGAAGTATGGACTGATGTACTGGAATCCACACCTAGTGTCATGAACAATCCTTGAGTGTGCCTACCAATGTTACCTTTGCCATACCTAAATTGAATTATGTTCCCCGTAGTATTAGATCGGCAGGCCCGAGTAGGGTTCTGGCCGACCAGTACAGGGGATATCCGTCGGGGTCACAACTGAACTCTCAAGTGATTCCAGACTCCCAGCCCTTTGTGGCAGGGGGTTACTGGCGTCAGTCTGAACCATCTCAACCTCTTTTTAACGTCAATCAAGAAAGAACTGAGGAAGGTAGCATAGACATGTTGCCATCATCGGGTCCAGATTTAATGTGGCCCCCGGCGGATCATGAAATAGAGATACAGTAAACCCTCGCTAACTCGGACTAATTGGGGGGAGACCACTTCCGAGATGTCCGACTTAACCCTCGTCTAGCGGGGGTTTTTGGGCTTATTTGGGCATATTCAGGCCCTCCTAAATGATAAATCAAGTATCTGCATGAAAAGAAATGTATTCAGCAACAAACTAGGCTCTAAAAGCTTCAAAATGAGACCAGAACGAGCTACGTAGCCCTCGTGGTTCTCATACAGTGGTACCAGTAACATGGGGTTTAGCGTATAGCGGTATATTTTTCCCAGCTACGCTCACTACTGGCTACACTGCCGGCCTCTCGAGAACACAGGGAGGGTGAGTCAGTGGGTGGCGGTAAGCCCTGGGAGTCGGACGTGTGGCCCGATGCACTCCTGGCCATTTGCACTCGATTTTAACCATTTAAAAGCCATAATAATGCTCTTAACTTGCTGCAAATTGGTGCCCAGCTATAACCGGGCGCCGCTCTTTAAGGGTTAAGAGAGGGAAAATTCCGAATTATAAGAGGAAAGTCCGCATCCGAGAAAATTGAGATACTTTTATTTATTTTTATTTTATTTTTTTAATGTGAAATTCATCATATTAACCCTTCCCAGCCGGGCTGCCTTACAAAAGGACGGAGGTCGTATCCGGGTGATCTGGCCGAAAAACGTCTAGGCCTAGGCTACCGTATCTTTGTTATTTTAACTGCTAGAAATTTCCCACGCATCCCTAAACGTAGTGCGGTTTCCAATCTGTAGACTGGCGTTGAGTAGAGCTCTCTAAGTCAACTGGTTCAGTTGTGATGACGATTTCCGTGGAGCGAATTTTTCCGCGATGTTGACAATATCGGAGCTTTTCAGACACTAATTTCGTCATACCATAAAACAACAACATTGATCCGACGTTTCCTTTTTGTTTTCGGAGGTGCAGTGACGCAATGACCGGCTTTGTTTACATGCGTCGGACGCACGGCATTCAGACCAAGCTGAATAGGCTTTCAAGCTTACTGCCTGTTATAAGGACACCCGGGTACCGGCCCATCTGCCGCGGTGTCCTTATAAAAGGACACCCGGGCTGGAAGGGTTAATGACAAATACGACCTTATTATGTTTTCAGGGACAGTACAGTACATAGTAATTAATATTAACACAATAATTAAAAGGCACCTGTAGGCTTCAATTCATCCTAAAATCACTTAAAACCAAGTGAGAGAACATTGTAAACCGGACACAAATCCCGCCCAACTCGGAATTTTCCGAGATATACAGGGACATTTCCGAGAGGCCTATGCCATTCCGAGAAGTCCGGGTTTCCGGGGGTTTACTGTACAACAGGATAATCCTGAGCAGAGTGGAGAGCCGGAGGAAGTTATGTTCTCCCCGGCTCCCCAGTCACTCACAGGAGAAGATTCTGAAGCAAGTTCCCACTCATCCAGGGACTCCCACAGTAAGTGTGTTACTTCAGATCAGATAAGTGATTTATTGCAAAAGGTTATGCAACATTATCAACTCCCTGCCTCTTCTGACCCCCCAGTTTGTAAACCAGCTGTGAGCCCTAGTACTTCTGTCGTCAGGCCCCTAAATCCTCCATGTTTCCTTCCATCTTGTCCAACCCCTGTGGTGGCCGCGGCTCCAAGCAGTGCCGGCGACGTTGGCTACCTCCACTTTGAGGGTTATTGCAGATATCCCTCCCCCTCCTTTAGATAGGGCACCTCTGAAGAAGGGCCCCTTGCCCCTCCTCTATGGCCCTGATTGTTCTTGGGTCCCTGTGACACCAGAGAACCCTCACTTAGCTCAACCTTCTGTGTCAGGGGAACTGCCAGTCCCCGGCGGGTGGTATATTGAAATCAATAAGAGTAGAAAATTTAGGGCAAAAGACGAGGCAGGGAGAGTGGTGGATGTGTCAATTAAGGCTGTACCGAGTTCGTACAACCCAGATTATTTTGTGTATACAGCTGCTCCGGCAATCCCTCCCGCCGCATCTGCAAGACTGTTTGCGGATTGGTCAAAAGCTGATGGCATCAACGATGTCAAAGCTTTGAATGCTCTCAAGCCGGAATTGGCTACAACTCCGGTCCTAGACCAGACGCATACACCAGTCCTGCAGATGGGGTAGGTGGGGTTAGGCCCCTGGGTAGATTGGGAGATAGAGGCTCAGGTTTTTGCTGCTACAATTACTTCTAAGTCTTCACATCAGGTTCCCCAAGAAAATCATGCTTACTTTTCTTTGCCAGTAGCTAAAGCAGAAGGAGTGTCCTCAGATTTACTTACCTTTCTTGCGGCGTTTAAAGTTTCCTTGCACTCCCTTGATGAACCTTTTTCTACTCCCCCGGCTGCTCACCTTGACAGGGACTTCAAGTTAAGAAATAAGGCCTACCGGATGTTCTCTCAGTACTTCGTTAGTCACCGGATCGCCGCCTCCCTTTCACGTACTATATCAGCCATAGCTGACCCCCAAATTAGGAAAGCTACTGAATTGTCTAGGAGACTCTTGCTACAAAATTCCATTCAGTCCTTAGGAGACATCAGAATTGCATCATGGAAGCGGTTCGAGCCCGCCAAGATCTGAGAGTCCATCTGGTTAGGAAGTTGCCGGCGGACATAGGTCGCCGGTCCTTACTGCCACCCTACTTAACTCAGAAACCTGGAGTCTAGTGTTTAATATGGTTAATGGTTGGAAGCAGGTTACCTCCCAAGCCCGGAAGGACCCTGCTAAGAAGCCCTTTCATAAATCAAAGGGCGGTAACAAGCCATACCAGCCACAAGCTAAACAGTCACCAAGGGATCCCAGTCTCCCTCCTCAGCAGGGAGGTAATCTGCACAAGTCCAAACAAGGTAAACACTCTGGGTATAAAGGTAAGGCCCCTCAGAAGGGTACTCAGGGCCAATCATCAGCCAAATCTAGCCAAGCGTCAGATGCCAACCCACCTCCCCCTCCAAAATAATAGCCACCCATACTCTCAGCCTCCCAGTACCGTGCTTAAGGACACAGGATTTGAGAGTTGCCTTGAAGGACGGGCCCCGGTTGCACCTGGGTTCATTCCGTTCACTCCGCTCGGCTTGGCCCAAGAAAACCTGGGCCAGGAAAGTAGTGAGCAAAGGAGTCACCTGGCGGTGGCTCCGGCGGCCTCGACTGCGTCAGCCGCGGGAATACACCAATGTGTCTCAGGAGGAGGAGACTCTACTTCAGGAAATGGTTACCAAACAGGTCCTTATCCCGGTCAATGCCAATCACCCAGTATTCACATCAAGACTCTTCTTAGTGCCAAAAAGGGACAGTGTGCAGATGCAACCAGTTCTAGATCTCTCACAACTGAACACATTTATAGAGAATTCACCCTTCAGGAGGCTTACAGTTCAGCAACTGAGACTCGCACTTCCGCCGCAGGGTTGGGTGTGCTCGATCGATCTCAAAGATGCCTATTGGCATGTCCCTGTAAACAAGCGGTTCCAAAAATTCCTCGCTCTGAGGGTCAGGCAAGAGACTTGTCTTCCAAAGAATGCCTCCGGTTTGAACCTGGATACAAGAATTTTCACAACACTCGTCCGGCAAGCTCTTTTACCCCTGTTAGTCCAGGGCATACAGGTATTTTGGTATCTAGACGACTGGCTGGTAGTGGCGAACTCTATGGAATTATGTCAAGATCATGTAAACCAAGTGTTAGCTCATGTACAAACCCTAGGGTTCAAGGTGAACTTAGCGAAGTCTCGCCTTGTCCCCACAAGGACTATTCAGTGGATAGGGCTGGTCTGGGACACCGCCAATCTGACTCTTACTCAGAGTGTGGACAACCGAAGCAGATTTCGCAAGAAACTGTTCCGTTTTCTCCACAGTCTGGATACGACCAGGAAAACAGGAACTGGATACAATTAACTGTAAAGTTGGGCCGGTTGAAAGTCAAGTGATTAATCCTGGAAGGCAACAAAGTTTTCCCTCTCTCGCCGGAGAAGGAATTATGGCCAATTCCTCCATTAATCCACAGCTTACTCTCGGTCTGGGCCAAGCGAGAAGTCCTCCACTCTATCACGACATGGGTTTCTCCCCCTCCTTCGGTATGGGTAGACACAGACGCCTCAGGGGCACTAGGTTGGGGCTATCAGTCCAACCTGGGCCATCAAGGCCAAGGCACCTGGTCAGACGACAATCAGTCATATATCAACAAGCAAGAGCTTTTAGTCCCTCTCTTTTTTTCTCCAAACTCACGGCATGACTTTGAAAAACAAATCAATAGCGTTCCGAATGGACAACCAAACTGCAGTTTATTGTATTCAGAAACAGGGCTCAGTGAGGTCGCGAGAGTTGCTGAAGGTTTCCGAACAGATTTTTACCCTGGCTGAATCGCTAGGCATTTTCCTGCATGCAACATATCTCCCCGGCGTGGCGAACGTCTGGGCAGATGCTCTTTCTCGCCGGCGGAGCACTCTAGTAGAATGGACAATCAAACAGGCTATCTTCGACAAGATGATTGCAAAGCCGTACCATCCACAAGTGGACCTGTTTGCATCCACAGACTCCCCCTCTTCCTCTCTCGTCAAGGGGTATCCCCGGCGGGGGTCCCGATGCATTGTTGGTCGATTGGAATAGGTGGACCTCAATCTATCTGTTTCCTCCACCAGATTCTGTGCTAATGTGCAAAGTAATTCACAAGCTGAGGGGTTACCGGGGCCGAGTCGCGATGATCGCACCGCTATGGCCAGCCCAGATATGGTACCACCAATTGCAACAGTGGTGCAGGACCCCGGTGTCCCTCCCGGTCTCCGCTTTCCACTTGGAAACAATTGGCAGCCTTCGGACCTCGCTCAGTTTTGCCTTATGGACATTTACCATGCCAAATGGTTAGCTCAATTTGGGGAAAGTGTCACTAATAAATTAATGAACCAGTACACTATGTCTACCAGGAGACAATATCAATCCCATTGGAAAACCGTCACAACCTAGATTGTAGAGTCAGGGCAAACGACTGCCTCAGGAGCTTTAATTTTCAAATATTTAGACTATTCGAACAAAAACATTTTTCAGTAACCACTTTAAAAAATAATTTGTCTGCCATTAGAACCCCCTTTTTTTTTATCTCCCTGGCCTTTCCATACCGCAGGCAGAGGAGAAAGGGTTTATGAGGGCATGTTTCAAGCTACGTCCACCACCCCGTCAGCTCATGCCCACCCGGTCACTTGACAAAGCCTTATCGGTACTTCAATCGCGCAAATATAATAATGCGCCGGATTTTGATTCACTTTTGAAAAAGGCTGTTTTCCTCATGGCTCTAGCCACCGGAAACAGGGTGTCTGAGCTGGCGGCGATGAGCAACGAACCTAATTGCCTTAGGTTTGGGAGACTGCACGATCATGTGCAAATCGTGCCGTCTCCCACATTTATAGCTAAGAACGAACATTCTGACCATGTATTTTCTGAATTTTCCGTCCCGGCTTTAAAGGAAGGGCCTCGCTCATCACCTTTTATGTCCTGTGCAAGCACTCACAAAGTTTATGTGGGCTGCGCAGCCTCGCCAACCAGGTGCTTTATGGGTCAACCGGACAGGTAAGCGTGTTACAAAACGAAAGTTAGCTTCCTTGCTTGTGGACGTTATTAGGGAAAGTAATCCCGGCGTGATAGGCAGGGCTCACGATATCAGGAAATGGGCAGTCTCTCTCAGATTTCTATAAAATTTCTCAGTAGAAGACATTGCTAATACAGTGGACTCCCAGTATTCGCGCCTATTTCGTACCAGCCCCCTTCCGCGGATACGTGGGCAGTGTTTAACATAGGTTTCAATGGGAAATAGGCTTAGGTCGTAACTGACTCGGCCATGTTGGACCCTCAAACCATTATTTTGACCTACTTTATGACAATAATATGGACCAAATTATTAAACAGATACGGTGACGGACCTGGAAGAATGTGGAACAAAGTGTGGTACCGTCAGTGACGGTACCGGTACCACACTTTATTCCACATTCGTCCAGTCACCCATAAAGTACCCATTTCCCCCCCAAATATATCCAATAAATGCATATTATTTGAGGAGAATACTTATAAAAACATATTATGAGGAGATAACTTACCACACAAACTTTATTTGTAATCAGTCATTTGTACCGTCAGTGACGGTACCAGTACCACACTTTATTCCACATTCGTCCAGTCACCCATCCGGTACCACACTTTATTCCACATTCGTCCAGTCACCCATAAAGTACCCATTTCCCCCCCAAATATATCCAATAAATACATATTATTTGAGTAGAATACTTATAAATACATATTATGAGGAGATAACTTACCACACAAACTTTATTTGTAATCAGTCATTAGGCCTAGGCTAGCCTTATGCATCGGCATAATTTGCTTGCTTTCATCCGACAGCGTCGGTACGCTTGCTCTCTGTTTTGATGGTCCCGGGCATTTATTTCCATCATGATTACCATCAGGCCCTCTGTCCCTATCACTGAATGCTCTAAAGGCCCTAATAAATGTGGGAGATAAGAGGTTCGTGCAGAAAAAAGCTTGTAAACAGGTGGTTTTCAACTTTTCCAACACTGGGCTGTGAGCTACTGCCTCAGCTGGGACGCTATGTTGACGTCACGCAAGAATCGGGATGCGCACCGACCCGCCCGATTCAAATCCGTGAATAGCTGGTATTTTGCCGTTTTTTTGCGCGGATGACGAGTAATGGGATATTTAGGGGTGTCCGCGAATAGCAAGGATCGCGGATACTTGGAGCGCGGATAACGAGAGTCCAGTCAATTATGGGCTTCCAATCATATGATTCTAACACGCTACCTGTCTGTCGCTCTAGATAAACCAAAGCGTACCTGTGTAGCTTTACATCAACGGGTACAGTAGGTAATGTTCTATTATGTATAAGTTTTGTTGTTAAAAAGGGGGGGGGGATAGTCCATATCCCCACTGTGCCCCTGGAGATTGTGATGAATCACGAGCTGTGATAGGACGGGTTCTACAGTCCAATATTATTTTTTATTTTAATTCTAAGAAGATATCTCGCATAGTTGCAAATATGTATGTTTTTACCAAATTGTACAAATAATTTTAAGAATGGAACGAATAACTACTGCAGAGTTAAAGTTCTAGGGAACACATGCGTGTTGGGCGGGTGCCCAACCCCGAAAGGGGTTGAAATAGGGGAGCTATCCCCCCGCCAAAGGCGGCTTTCTAGGGCCTTTCCTAGCTGATGCTGAGAGGATTGGGTTCTAGTCATGTGGTGATGGGCTGGTCTATCAGAGTGAGAACTGAGCGATCTCTGCCATACCCATAGCTTACTCTGACTGTTCCTTTTACTTATATATTTTCTAGATCTCAAGTGACGGCGTCTCTTGCGTGGATTGACCTAATCTACCAAGATTGGAAGCCAAAGCGTCACATCTTTCCTTTGCCCCTCAACTTTCTCTTCATAATTGCTGAGGGGCACAGGGCCCTGGGTGGGGCTTTGGTTTCCCGGGCGTTTCCGCGCCCTCCTCAACTCCCCGCCATGGAGTGGCTTCGGTCACCCAGGCTTTATTGTGGTCGGCAGGGAGGGTTCTGTGGGGGCGCTCGGTTGTGGCCTTGGCCTTGCTCGGGCCTTGGGGCTGTTCGGCCAGGCAGCTTGGGGAAAAACAACAACAACACATGCGTGTCCCACTTTATCATGCATACGATCTAATGTAAAGATCTGACCATGAGCAAGCAGTTTCTTAATGTCACGCACTGCTTGCAAATCTTTAAAAAAAAAATTATATGTTGTTTGCATACAATAAAACTTAAAATTTTTATTTGGATTCTTCTTCCCTAAGGTTAGGATATTTTACGAATGTCCCGCCTCCAGTCTTGCTAATCAGGCGAAGTTGTCAATGATGAAGGGGCCCTATTAAATTATAGGTTTGATTCCCGAAGGGAAGTAGAGAAAACCTAATATTTAGTAGGGCCCCGTAATCATTGACGACACTGTCCCTCCCGACCATCCCACTTCCCATTCGTTGTTGTTGTTCCCCAAGCTGCCTGGCCGAACAGCCCCAAGGCCCCGAGCAAGGCCAAGGTCATAACCGAGCGCCCCCACAGAACCCTCCCTGCCGACCACAATAAAGCCTGGGTGACCGAAGCCACTCCATGGCGGGGAGCTGAGGAGGGTGCAGAAATGCCCGGGAAACCAAAGACACACCCAGGGCCCTGTGCCCCTCAGCAATTATGAAGAGAAAGTTGAGAGGCAAAGGGAAAAAAAAAATGTGACGCTTTGGCTTCAAATCTTGGTAGATTGGGAGGTCAATCCACGGAAGAGACGCCGTCACTTGAAATCTAGAAAATATATAAGTAAAAGGAACAGTCAGACTAAGCTATGGGTTTGGCAGAGGTCACTCAGTTCTCACTCTGATAAGACCAGCCCATCACCACACTTCCCATTCGTTGATTTCTATAGTTTATTCTTGGTATATCAGTGAAGGAAGACGGTGGCCGCTAGAGGGCCTGGTGTTGGGGAAGCAAAACATGAGAAATCCTCGCATATGGCAAGTCATATGATAACAGATATTAAGTTCTTTTTTATTTTTTATTTTTACAGAGTTTTTTTCTGTAGGGTACCCGATCAAAATGACTATCCCATAAGGGAATTAGGCGTGCACTTATTTTCTTACAGTTTCTTACAGTAGATCCTCTGGAAAAAGGCAAACTATGCCTGTGTATCCAGCTCAGTACCAGTACTTGCACTGCTGCGGTCGTTCACGGTGTTGGCGGCGGCGGTAGCAGACGCAACATTTTTACTATTCTGTATTTTTGTTTTATAATCAAACTTCAAATCTTGTCTTCCCCATGCTTTATCAAGATTACTTTCAAACTCCCTTATTGATTCGGAATCGACTACATACTGGGGCAGTGCGTTCCACTCATTTACCACTCTATCACAAAATGAGTTCTTCGCCTTCTCAAGCCTATTTCTTTCTTTGTAAATTTTCTTAGAGTGTCCTCTCGTTCTTGTTCCCTCCCGCATCAAGAAGATACCTTCACACACATCCTCATCGTACTTTCCTGACACTATCTTAAAAGTCTCTATCATATCCCCTCTCTTTCTCCTATATGCCAGTGTCGGAAGTCCCAGTGTCCTCAACCTCTGCTCATAGCCCGCGTTCTTCAACGTTGGTACCAGCTTGCTAGCTCTCCTCTGCACTTTCTCCACTGCTTCTATATCCTTTACCATATATGGAGCCCACACCTGGTTTGCATATTCCAGGTGTGGCCTAACCAGCGCTGTATATAGATTCCTGAAGATTTCTTCGTCAAGTGACACAAATGTCCTCCTTATCAGCCCTACAATTCTATTGGCTTTGTTTATCTTTTCCGCTAAATGTTCTGAGAAATTTAACTTATTGTCTATCACTACTCCTATATCCTTTTCTGCACTCACTTCCTCCATCGCTTCATACATACTGTATCCTACCTTGTCTATCTTGCTGGTCCCAATCCGCATGTACTTGCATTTTTTTGGATGAAAAGGCATTAACCAATGCTCAGACCATCCCTTCATGCCCTCCACATCTCCTTGAAGCAAACCCATATCTTCCTTACTCCTCACTCTTCTATACAGTTTAGTGTCATCCGCATACAGGTATACCTCACTTCCATTAGTTATAACTTCAGGCAAGTCGTTGATAAATATAACGAACAGCAGTGGTCCCAACACAGATCCCTGAGGTACCCCACTTGTAATTTCCCTCCACCCCGAGCCTATTCCATTCACCAATACCCTCTGTCTCCGATCTTTCAGGAAGGCTTCTATCCATTTCACACATTTCTCCCCTATATTATAGCTTCTAACTTTCTCTATTAACCTTTTATGTGGGACCTTATCGAAGGCCTTCATAAAATCGCAATATACCACGTCTATTACATCACCATCTTCTAGAATTTGCATCCAATCATCTACCACCTTAATTAGCTGTAGTACCGTCGACCTCCCCGGCAAGAATCCGAACTGTCTCCCACTGAAAAGTTGGTTTGACTTCATATGATCCATTATTCCTTCTCTAATTACCGTTTCCATTAGTTTACACACAACACTTGTCAAACTGACTGGTCTATAATTCCCTGGGTCATTTCTCTTTCCCTTCTTAAATATAGCTGTTATGTTCGCCTCTCTCCAGTCCATCGGGATTTGTCCTGTATTAAACGATACCTCAAATAACATTTTCAATGGCTCTACTAACATCTCCCCTCCTTCCTTTATGATTCTTGGGTGTATCCCATCCGGTCCCGGTGACTTACTTCTGTTCATTTTTTCTATAGCCCTTCTTATTCTAGCATGGGAAAACTCTACTAGTTCTAGTGCCGGTGCCTGTTTGACGAGTACTCCATGATACTTCCGCGCGGGCTATTCAAAATGCTGGCGCAGGATGTTGAATGGAGACTATTATTATTAATAGGCGAAGTCGTCAATGATTACGGGGCCCTACTAAATATTAGGTTTTCTCTACTTGCCTTCGGGAATCAAACCTATAATTTAGTAGGGCCCCGTAATCATTGACGATATTGCTTATTAGTATACTGTAATAGTCTCCATTCAACATCCCGGATCAGCATTTTGAATCTACCGTGCGGAAGGATCATGGAGGACTCATCATAAGTTCACGCCTAATTCCCTTATGGGATCGTCATTATGATTGGGTACCCTACAGAAAAAACTCTGTAAAAAAATAAAAATAACTTGATATCTGTTATCATATGACTTTCCATATGTGGATTTCTTGTGTTTTGCTACCCCGACACCAGGCCCTCTAGCGGCCATCTCGTCCTTCATTGAAATACCTAGATCAAACTATAGAAATCAACGAATGGGAAGTGGGATGGTTGGGAGGGCCGTTTATCGTCAATGATTACGGGGCCCTACTAAATATTAGGATTTCTTTACTTCCCTCCGGGAATCAAACCTATAATTTAATAGTGGCTCCTTCATCATTGACGATATTGCCTGAATATCAAGATTGGAGGGGGACATTCGTGACAATATCCTTAACCTCAGGGGACAAATAATCCATATAAAAAAAATTAAGTTTTATTGTATGCAAACAATATATATCTTATAAAAAATTACAAAAGATTGCAAGCAGTGCGTGACATCAAGAAAATCTGCTTACTCATGACCAGATCTCACTTCAAGATCTATGCATGATACTTTGTGGGGACACGCATGTGTTCCCTTAGATCGAACTAGAATTCTGCAGAATTTCGTTCTCACCTTAATACTATTTGTACAATATAATCTGTGTACAATTTGGTAAAACTGTATAGTTGCAACTTATGCTAGATTTCTACTTAATCTTAACATAAAAATAAAATATCTTGAATTGTATAACCAGTTTGATCACAGCTCGTGATTTATCACAGTCTCCGGCGGACAGGGACTTAGTGAGGTATGGGCTATTCCGCACCCCCCCCCCTTTTAAAACAAAACTTACATAATAGAACATAACCTACTGGACCCGTTGTCGTAAAGCTACACAGGTACGCTTTGGTTTATCTAGAACGACCGACAGGTAACGTGTTAAGAAAGTATGATTGGAAGCCCAAAGTTGAGTATTAGCAATGTCTTCTATAGAAAAATTCTGGAGGAATCTAAGGGAGACTACCCATTTCCTGATGTCGTGAGCCCTGCCCACTACGCCGGGGTTACTTTCTTTAATAACGTCTACCAGCAAGGAAGCTAAGTTTCTTCTCGTAACACGATTACCTGCCTGATTTACCCACAGAGCACCTAGTTGGCGAGGATGAGCAGCCCTCATAAACTTAGATAAGGCCTGCACAGGGCATAAAATATGATGAGTGTGTCCGCGTTTCAATGCCGGAACAGAAAATTCAGAAAACACATGATTGGAATGCTCGTTCTTTGCAATAAATGTGGGAGACGGCACGATTTGTACATGATCGTGTAGCCTCCCAAACCTAAGGCAATTAGGTTCGTTCCTCATCGCCGCCAGCTCAGACACCCTATTTCCAGTGGCGAGAGCCATGAGGAATACAGCCTTCTTCAAGAGTGAATCAAAATCCGGCGTATTATTATATTTACGCGACTGAAGTAATGATAAGGCTTTGTCAAGTGACCAGGTGGGCATGAGCTGACGGGGTGGTGGGCGCAGTTTGAAACACGCCCTCATAAAACCTTTCTCCTCCGCCTGCGGTATGGAAAGGCCCGTGAGATAAAAAAAGGGAGATCTGATGGCAGACAATTGATTTTTTAAAGTGATTACTGAAAATTGTTTGTGCTCAAATAGATAATCTAGGTATTTGAAAATCAAGGCTCCCGAGGCATCTGTTTGCCCTGACTCTACGATCCAGGTCGTAAAAGTTTTCCAATGTGACTGGTATTGTCTCCTGGTAGACATAGTACAGTATACTGGTTCAAAAGCTTATTTGTGACACTCTCCCCAAATTTAGCTAACCATTTTCCCTTGTAAATGTCCATAAGGCAAAACTGAGCGAGGTCTGAAGGTTGCCAATCATCTCTAAGTGGAAGGCGGAGACCGGGAGCGACACCGGGGTCTTGCACCATTCCCGCAATTGATGGTACCACGCCTGAGCCGGCCATAATGGCGCGATCATCGAGACTAAGCCCCGGTAACCCCTCAGTTTGTGAATCACCCTGCACATTAGTACAGAATCTGGTGGAGGAAAAAGATAAATTGAAGTCCACTTGTTCCAATCCTCCAGTAATGCATCTGGTCCCCCCCGCCGGGGTTACCCCTCGGCGAGTTAGGAAGAGAGGGAGTCTGTGATTCTCCTCGGATGCGAACAGATCCACTTGTGGACGGTAAGGCTTTGCAATCATCTTGTCGAAGACGGTTTGTTTGATAGCCCATTCTACTAGGTTGCTCCGCCTCCGAGACAGAGCGTCTGCCCAGACGTTCGACACGCCGGGGAGATATGCTGCATGCAGATGAATGCCCAGCGATTCGGCTAGGGCAAAAATCTGTTCTGATAATTTTAGCAACTCTCGAGATCTCACTGAGCCCTGCTTCTGAATACAGTACAATGGACTGCAGTTAGATTGTCCATACGGAACGCTATTGACTTTTCTTGGAAAGACATCCCATGATCTTGTAGGAAAAAGAGAGGAATTAAAAGCTCTTGCGTGTTGATATGACAAAGAGTGTCGTGGGGCCAAGTGCCTTGCCCTTGATGGCCTAGATTCGACTGATAATCCCAACCTTGAGCCCCTGAAGCGTCTGTGTCTACCCATACCGTAGGTGGGGGAGAAACCCATGTCATTATTGAGTAAAGCATTTCTGGCTTGGCCCAGACCGATAGCAAGCTGTGGATTAATGGAGGAATTGGCCATAATTTCTTCTCCGGCGAGAGAGGAAAAACTTTGTTGCCTTCCAAGATTAATCTCTTTACTTTCAACCGGCCCAACTTCACAGTTAATTGGATCCAGTTGAGAGAGCCGATCAGGGAATCCCACGTTTTCCTGGTTGTATTCAGACTGTGGAGAAAAAGAAACAGTTTCCTGCGAAATCTGTTCCGATTGTCCACACTCTGAGTAAGAGTTAGATTGGTGGTGTCCCAGACCAGCCCTATCCACTGAATATTCCTTGTGGGAACAAGGAGAGACTTCGCCAAGTTCACCTTGAACCCTAGGTTGTGCACATGATTTAATACTTGGTTTACATGGTTGTGACATAACTCTTCTGACTCTGCCACCACCAGCCATTCGTTTAGATACCAAAACACCTGTATGCCCTGGGCTAACAATGGCAAAAGGGCTTGCCGGACTAATTTTGTGAAAATTCTCGGTGCCAGGTTCAACCTGGCAGGCATTCTTTGAAAGACATAAATCTCTTTTCTGATCCTCAGAGCGAGGAATTTTTGGAACCTTTTGTTTATAGGGACATGCCAATAGGCATCTTTGAGGTCTACAGAGCACATCCAGCCTTGCGGCAGAAGAGAGAGCCTGATCTGATTGACTGTAAGCATCCTGAAGGGTGAATTTATTATAAATGTGTTCAGACGTGAGAGATCTACTACTGGTCCCATTTGCACACTGTCCCTTTTCGGCACTAAGAAAAGTCTGGAGGTGAATACTGGGCAAGTTGGTTTGACTGAGACAAGGAATTCTTTTGAGATCATTTCTTGGGCCAGGGCCTCCACCTCCTGTGATACATAGTTGTATTCCAGCGCCTGACGCAGTCGAGGCCGCCGGAGCCACCGCCAGGTGATTCCTTTGCTTACTACCTTCTTGGCCCAAGTTTTCCTGGGCCAGGCTAAGCGGAATGACAGGAACGACCCAGTCTGCAGACCGGGCCTGTTCGGTAAAGCAACTCTCGAATCCAGTACACGTAAGCATGGCACTGGGAGATTGAGAGGCTGGGTGGCTAGTTTTTTGGAGGGCGAGGCGGGTTGGTATCAGACGGCTGGCTAGTCTTGGCTGACGTCTGCCCCTGATTTGGCTTCTGATGGGGCTTGCCTTTATATCCTGAGTATTTACCTTGTCTGGGTATGGGCAGAGTACCTCCCGGTTGAGGAGGGGTTCTGGGATCACGAAAGGATTGTTTAGCATGCGGCTGGTTAGACTTACCTCCGTTCTTTGGCTTGTGAAAAGGTTTCTTAACAGGGTCCTTCTTAGCTTGGGAGGTAACCTGCTTCCACCCATTTACCAAATTGGAAAATGTGCAAACTAGCATGGGAGAAGGGGAGTGCACCCAATGACTGGAAGACTGGCATAATAGTCCCCCTATATAAGGGGAAAGAGGAGTGTGTGGTAACCACCGAGGAATATGTCTTCTAAGCGTAGTAGGTAGTAGGGAAGGTATACAGTAGGGTAGTGAGTGAGAGAGTGAGAGTGAGAATGGAGAAACTGATAGGCGACGAGCAGGGAGGTTTTAGGAAGGGAAGAGGATGTGTAGATCAGATTTTTACCATGAATTGTGTTGTGGAGAAATATCTGGAGAAGAAACAAAAGGTGTATGTTGCCTTTATGGACTTGGAGAAGGCCTATGACAGAGTGGATAGAGAAGGTTTGTGGAAAGTACTTAGAATATACGGAGTAGAGGGCAAGTTGCTGAAAGCAGTGAAGACCATGTATGAGGGTGCAAAGGCGGCAGTACGTGTGGAGAGTGAGCGGAGCGAGTTCTTTGACCTGAAAATGTTGGTTTGAAACAGGGGTGTGTGATGTCCCCGTGGTTGTTTACTGTATATATGGATGGAGTCATGAAAGAAATACTATCAAGAGCAGTGGATGTTGGTGTATCGCTGAAAAGGGAGGGAATTAAGTGGAAGCTACCTACAGTATACTGCTTTTTGTGGATGATACAGTTCTGATGAGTGATAATGAATGGGAGTTGCAAGGTCTGGTAAATGAGTTTGGAACAGTGTGCGAAAAACGGAATTTGAAGGTAAATGCGGGGAAGAGCAAGGTTATGGTCTTCGAAAGGGGTGAAGTCACAGAGTGTGAGGTGAAGCTGAATGGTCAGGCTATGGAGATTGTCAACTCTTTTAAGTATCTGGGCAGTGTGTTGAGTAAAGATGGGACTATGGATAAAGAAGTGCGGGAGAGGGTTGTAGGAACGCTAAAAGCAGTAACAAGAAATAGGGTGGTCAGTATGGAAGTGAAGAAGCCCTTGCATGACAGTGTGGTAATCCCAACACTGACTTACGGAAGCGAAGCATGGACGTTGGTTGAGAGACTTAGACCAAGAGTGAGAGCAATGGAAATGAATTACTTAACCCTTCCTGCCCGGTTGTCATTTTAACCCTCCTGGCCCGGGCTGTATCTCCAAAGGACAGGGTGGGCTACCCGGGCGATCTGGCCGAAAAACGTCTAGGCCTAGGCTACCGTATTTTGGTTAATTTTAATTGCTAGAAATTTCCCACGCATCTATAATTGTAGTGCGGTTTCCAATCTGTAGACTGGCGTTGAGTAGAGCTCTCTAAGTCAACTGGTTCAGTTGTGATGACGATTTTAGTGGAGAGCATTTTCAGGCGATGTTAGCAATACGACGATCTTTTCACTACTGAAACAACGACATACAGACATACAATAACAAACGAGTCTTTTCCTTCTTGTTTTCGGAGGTGCGGTGATGCAACGATCGGCTTTGTTTACATGCGTCGGACGCACAGCGTTCAGACCAAGCTGAATAGGCTTTGAAGCTTACTGACCAGGTAAGGACACCCGGGTACCAGCCCTTATTTCGTGGTGTCATGTTAAAATGACACCCGGGGAGGAAGGGTTAAAATGACACCACAAAATAAGGGCAGGTGCCCGAGTGTCCTTTCAGGACTTTTAAGCTTGAAAGCCTATTCAGCTTGGTCTGAACGCCGTGCGTCCGACGCATGTAAACAAAGCTGATCGTTGCGTCACCACACCTCCGAAAACAAGAACGAGGTTATTGTATGTCTGTATGTCGTTGTTTCAGTAGTGAAAAGATCGTCGTATTGCTAACATCGCCTGAAAATGCTCTCTACTGAAATCGTCATCACAACTGAACCAGTTGACTTAGAGAGCTCTACTCAACGCCAGTCTACAGATTGGAAACCGCACTACATTTATAGATGCGTGGGAAATTTCTAGCAGTTAAAATTAACTAAAATACGGTAGCCTAGGCCTAGATGTTTTTCGGCCAGATCGCCCGGGTAGCCCACCCTGTCCTTTGGAGATACAGCCCAGGCCAGGAGGGTTAAGGAGTGCGTGCGGAGTTACATGGAGGGATAGACAGACTAATGAGGAAGTAAGAAGGAGGTGTGGTGTGGAGGTAGATGTGCTGGAAAGTGTGAAAAGGAACAACTTGAGATGGTTCGACCATATGGAACGTATGGAAAGCGAGAGAATGACTAAGAGGGTGTACGAGAGCGAGGTGGAGGGACAGAGAGGGAGAGGTAGACCGAATGAGAGGTGGAAGGATGGAGTGAGGAAGTATATGAACGAAGGCGGTGCTGGTTGGGGGGAGGGGCGTCGACTGACTGGGGACAGAGGTGCATGGGGGCGGTTCGTTCGTGGCCACCCCTTCGGGGATCGTGGCGTCAGGCAATAGATAGATAGATAGATAGAAAACTATACTCCAAGTTTCTGCGGTAAGAAGGGAGGCCGTGAGGACCGGTGAAAGAGTTACCCGGCCACCAATGTCATCCGGTAACTTCTTCACTAGGTGCACTCTCAAATCCTGGCGGGCTCGAACCGCTTCCATGATTGCAATTCTTGTGTCACCTAAGGTCTGAATAGAGTTTTGCAATAAAAGTCATCTAGATAAATCAGTGGCCTTCCTAACCTGAGGGTCAGCAATGGCCGAGATGGTTCTGGTAAGTGAGACAGAAATCTGGCGACTAACTAGATACTGAGAGAACTGCTGGTAGGCTTTGTTTCTTAGTTTAAAATCCCTTTCAAGGTGAGCTGCCGGAGGAGTACAAAAGGGTTCATCTAATGAGTTAAGGGCTACTTTGGGTGCCGCCAGGAAGGCAAACAGAGCAGGTGACACCCCATCAGCCTTAGAGACAAGCAACAAAAAATACTGATGCGTTTCCTGTGGAACCTGATGCGAGGACTTAGAAGTGATTGTTGCAGCAAATACCTGAGCCTCTAATTCCCACTCTACCCAGGGACCTACCCCTATCTGCCCCATCTGCAGGACTGGTGTATGCGTTTGGTCTAGTACCGGAAGTGTATCCATTTCCGGCGTAAGAGCATTTAAAGCTTTGACATCATTTACGCCATCAGCTTTTGACCAGTCTGCAAAGAGTCATGCAGAAGCGGCGGAAGGGACTGCCGGAGCAGCAGTATACACAAAGAAGTCTGGATTATATGAACTGGGGATAGCCTTACTCGATACATCCAGCAACCTTCCTGCCTCATCTTTGGTTCTAAACTTCCTGCTCTTGTTAATCTCAATCTTCCATTCATTAGGGACCGGACGGTCCCCCGAAATGGTGGGTTGTGCTAAGTGTGGGTTCAGAGGCGTCACCTGGACCCAAGAACAGTCAGGGCCATAGAGGAGAGGCATGGGGCCTTTCTTCTGTGGTGCCTTATCTAAGGGGGAAGGAGTGATATCTGCAATTACCCTCACATTGGTGGTACAGTGGAATCTCGCATCCCACGATTTATTGGTACCGAAATATTATCGTGGGACCGGAATTCGTGGGATGCGGAGTATTAAAGTAATGGGGAAAATTACAAAAGTACTGGAGGCTATCGTCGGGCGACTATTGACCTTCACTTTACATGCCAATAATCAAAAGGTAAGTTGCTTTAATGAAAAGAAAGGTAAGTAAAACACAAACACAAACCTTAGAAAAGTTGATGAGGTGCTTAGTGTGATGGATGTGGTGATAGACGGGAGGCGGATGTTAGTTAGCACCCTCCGTGGCCACACTCGTTCTCCGTCGCCGCCAAAGCCCGTGAAATTATCGTCGATGGCAGCAAGTTCGGTGTCCTGTAGAGCTTCTATTATATCTGCCTCATCATCTTCGCCTCATCATCTTCGTTCTTCTTCTCTGCCTCATCATCATCTTTCTTCTTTTCTGCCTCATCATCATCTTTCTTCTTCAGGTAGCGAGTCATTAAGGCTTGGTGGCGATCGTTTATTTTGACATTGTAGAGGTCATGGAAACTTGTGCTGATTTTCTGAATGTATCCCAGGAACTGTTCACGAGAATCAGAGATGCCGGGTGGGCCTTCAAGCTGTTCCTTCAGGTTTTCACAAAGTCCCAAGATGACAGACAGTTGCTGAGGTGTTGCTTCTTTCTGTTTTTCAACTTGCTGTGGTTCTTCTTGCTCTGTCTCTTCCACTTCGTCCTCTGCTATCATCTCTTCTGTTGTTTGTTCTGGCCTTAGTGGGTTGTGAATCAGTTCCTCGATGTCTTCCTCGTTGACTTGGTTGAATCCGGGGGCTCGAACACTCCTCACTGACTCAAGAGTTGCCCTCATCAGATTCTGACCTTCTGCAGCATCATCCACTATTAAGTGAGGTAACAGTGGCTTCCAACCATTCTTAATAGAGGCCACTGAAATATAGTTCCAAGCCTTCACAAAGAAGTCTACTGCATGACAAATATTGAAAAGCTTCCAAAATTCTTTTACAGTCAGAGTAGCATCGGCCGTATTGGAAGTTGGTGGCGAGGCAGAGGCAGAGCGTGAGGCAGGGGGAGAGGCGGCGGAAGAAGTGGAGGGGTTGCCAGGTTCGTCTGAGTCACTTGATTCCATCTCTTCAATTTCCTTCAGTTCCTCTTGTGAATCGGTGTCTCGGTTCATCTTGTCATGCAATTGCTTGTAAAATAAAAGTTTCACATTAGCAATGATTTCTTGATCCATTGGCTGGATTTTGGAGGTAGTATTGGGGGGAAGAAAGCAGACTTGCACAGCACTGTGGCGACCAACCAGAAATTTTGCATGGCTAGGCGCATTATCCAAAAACAAAATTACTTTAAAATCGATGTTTTGGCGCTTGCAATGGGCTTTAGCGTCCGGGACAAAATGCTCATCAAACCAGGAGATGGAGAGGGGTGTGGTCATGTATCCCTTGCGAGTTTGACTCCAGTACACATTCAAACGATTCATGTCACAGTTCTTGTAGGCGCGAGGCTTGGCAAACTTATAAATCACCAAAGGTTTCATTCGGTGAGTTCCGGACGCATTGCAAGTCAGGAGAACACTCATGCGATCCTTTGCCATTTTTACCCCTTTTGCTTGCTTTTCTTTTACTGAGATGAATGTGGATTTTGGTGCTCGCTTCCAGTACAGTCCTGTCTCGTCACAATTATATATTTGGTCCAAACAATAACCTCCGTCTTCAATCATTTGGCGAGCAATTGCAGGGTAAGAGTTGGCTGCAGGTTCATCAGCAGAAGCCACCTCACCCTGGTACACAGCATGCTTCACCCCACACCTTTTTTTAAACTTTTGAAGCCAACCAACTGAGGCATTAAAAGGCACTGGATTTTGTATGTTTCTTTTTTTACATAGTGCATCGTAAATCTTACATGCCTCTGCTCTAATTTGTGGGCCTGCAACACCTGCTTTCTCTTTATCTCGCCTCTGAACCCACTTTAACAAATAATGTTCAGTTATAGCTAGCACTTGATTTTTTTCACTGTACTCCACCACTGCCCGACTAGCACCACCACCTTCACCACCAAAATATTTCTCAGCAACAGCCAACGATTTCTTCATCTGTTCCTTATTCTTTCTAAATGTTCTCACAGTTCCTTCTGGACAGTTCATTCGTTTCGTTATATCACAGTTTCTGTAGCCTTCTTCGATCATTTGAATAATCTTTTTCTTCTCTTCTACACTATACTTCCTCAGTTTTTGGCCACACCGATGATGTTTGTTTTGGTCTTCTTTGGCCTTTCCTGGTTGCTTAGGTGGCTCCTTTCTTTCCCCACTAGGACCACTGGGGCCCCCACTACCCTGGGAAGCCATCATTGTTCGTGGGTCGGACCGCGGGACGGGTAATCACAATGAAAAAAACAGGTAACCCTGAGTAGTTCACAGCTGGGACAATATGAACACTGAGCGGGAAGCCCGGGAGTGCGTCATCAACATGGCCGCCAACAAATGCTATCCACGATGCGTCGGTGCGCACCCGTGGGACTCGTGTGGTTGTATAGTGGGATGAGAATTCGGGTAGCCATTGGATAGTACCGTGGGATGCGTAATCGTGGGATCAAAATGCGTGAGATGCGTGACTCTACTGTAGTAAGCGTGGCCGGCACTGTAGTGCCTGGAACCACGGATACCGCCGGGGTCAGAGAAGGAAGAAAACCTGGAGGTTCTAGAGGTCTTATCAATGAATGACTGGGGACAACTAACGGTTGACAAGCAGGAGGATCAGAAGAGACAGGGAGGTTATACTGTTGCATAACTCTATGTAATATATCACTGATTTCATCCGAAGTAACACACTTACTGTGAGAGCTCCTCGAAGATTGTGAGCTTTCTTCAGACTCCTCGCCTGTAATAGTCTGTTGAGCCGGGGCTAAAGGCACTTCCTCTGGCTCCCTACTTAACTCAGAACTATCCTGTTGTGGCTCCGGTACCTGTTCCGCCGGAGGCCACATTAAATCTGGGACTGATGAAGGTAACATGTCCATACTATCCTCATCCCGTAGTTCCTGGAATCCCCTTATGTTTCTATGAGAAGGTTCTGACTGACGCCAGCACCCCCCTGCCGCGGGTGGCTGAGAGTCCTGAGTTATTTGAGGGCTGTCAACAGCTTGTGACCCTGACGGAAAACCCCTATATTGTTCAGCCAGGACCCGTCTTGGGCCGGCGGACTGGACACTACGTGGCACATAATTTAATTTTGGGATTGCAAAGGTAACATGAGATGGTACACTTAATAATTTTTCATGACTAGGAGTGGAACCCGTGGCCTCTATCCCCACTTCCGAGTCGTCAGACGCAGGGGTAGAGGGAGGCGGCTGCGGGGTCTCCTTCCGGCTCCCACTACGCGGCGTACCAGCCGATGACTCAGAGTCCTCTTTCCGGCGCTTGAGGGACTGGGAAGAGTCAGTTGAAGAGTGCCGGGACTGCCTCCCGGGGGATCTGGACCTGGACCTAGATTTCCGCTTCGGAGAAGGTGATCGTCTCCTCTTCGGAAGGTTGGGGGGGGGTAACCTCAGTAAGTTCGTGGTCAGTGCCACTACTGCTACTCACTACCTCTTTGACGAGGGCTTTCGACTTTACTTTTGGCTTAACAGATTTACAAGAGGTGAGTTTAGTTAGAGGAGACTTGATAATTAACTTTTCCCAGAGGGCCTCGTCATCGCAATGAAGCGCCTTATGGGCTGTGTCTTTAGCATAAGAATTAAAGGTAGCTTTTATCTTTTGCAGTGCCGCCAAGCACGATAAGTCTTTCTTTGTGAATAAGGCATTTTTTAGATCAGAGCAAACAGAACAACACCGCGACACTCACAAGCCTCTAGAGCGGTCTAAACATTTGACACATTTCAAACATAATTTATGAGCGAAAATGGGCAACATTGAACTGGTAGGAGTAGCGCATAATCCAAACCGAGGCATGATGGAAAAGGGCCCCCCCCCCCCCCCCCGCTGGAATCGGCCCCACAACGCCGCCGGTGCTGCAGTCACTAAGGAGCCGGGGATTCTGGAAATAGAACATTTCCAGGAATCAATGCTCATAAGGATAACCTGCGAGGTGTTAATACATCCTACCTTGAGTCCGCCGGAAAATCAGCTATAGTTCCACAACTACTCTAACCTTCCGCTGGACTCGCCGTGAAAAAACCTGGGATTTTTTCGTATAACCTGATTGAAACTGCTTACCTATGGCAAAAGCCACAGGCCCATTGACCAATAGTGTATGATTATCTATTACTAAAGCACTAGAGAGATAATGAAACGAGGTTGTATAACGAATCTTAACATGAAGGGATGGTCTGAGCATTGGTTAATGCCTTTTCATCCAAAAAAATGCAAGTACTGTACATGCAGATTGGGACAAGCAAGATAGACAAGGTAGGATACAGTATGTATGAAGCGATGGAGAAAGTTAATGCAGAAAAGGATATAGGAGTAGTGATAGACAATAAGTTAAATTTCTCAGAACATTTAGCGGAAAAGATAAACAAAGCCAATAGAATTGTAGGGCTGATAAGGAGGACATTTGTGTCACTTGACGCAGAAATATTCAGGAATCTCTATACAGCGCTGGTTAGGCCGCACCTGGAATATGCGAACCAGGTGTGGGCTCCATATATGGTAAAGGATATAGAAGCAGTGGAGAAAGTGCAGAGGAGAGCTAGCAAGCTAGTACCAACGTTGAAGAACGCTGGCTATGAGCAGAGGTTGAGGACACTGGGGCTTCCGACACTGGCATATAGGAGAAAGAGAGGGGATATGATAGAGACTTTTAAGATAGTGTCAGGAATGTATGATGAGGATGTATGTGAAGGTATCTTCTTGATGCGGGAGGGAACAAGAACGAGAGGACACTCTAAGAAAATTTACAAAGAAAGAAATAGGCTTGAAAATGCAAAGAACTCATTTTGTGGAGTGGTAAATGAGTGGAACGCACTGCCCCAGTATGTAGTCGATTCCGAATCATTAAGGAAGTTTGAAAGTAATCTTGATAAAGCCTGGGGAAGACAAGATTTGAAGTTTGATTATAAAGCAAAAATACAGAATAGTAAAAATGTTGCGTCTGCTACCTCCGCCGCCAACACCGTGAACGACCGCAGCAGTGCAAGTACTGGCACTGAGCTGGATACACAGGCCTAGTTTGCCTTTTTCCAGAGGATCTACTGTAAGAAACTGTAAGAAACTGTTAACACTTGTACACTCGACTATGGCACCGCAGGGCGATTGGTCGTGTAGCTATTACGGTCAGGGCGAGTTAACTCGGCGGGCCGAGTTCTAAGCTCCCGTAGGAATTTGCACTTCCGCCGGAAGGGATGTGGTTCAGCCATACCACGCCGGGACATTTGGTTGCTCCCTACCCGTTTTGAAGTCGGGTAACCTGGGCCCTGCTGCAAGAGGCCGCCGGAGAAAACAACCAAAATTTTAGAGAGGGGAGACAAAAGCACAGCTCCCTCCTCCAAAACCCACTGTACACAATTTTATAAATACAGTATATATAAATATAGGGACGTCTCCCAAGCCCCCAAAACATGCAAGCACACAACATGTCCATCACTAGGGGCACACAAAGGCAAAAAATAAATACAGAGAATTCAGAATCCTAAATTACCTGTAGCCTAGACTGGAGACCCCTAACCAGGCTGACCATTAGGTCCGAAGCAACATCACAGCCGACGACGCTCCGAAGACCCAGCCACAGCACACAGACGAGGGGAGGCCCACGATAGGGGCCTAAAAGCAAAATACGAACTCTTGAAGGTGGAGCACGACGTGCAGGCACCCTTAGACCAGAGCATTTGCTAAATAGTATAATAAAATATATGCCACTGCCTCAATATTGACGGTCTGCAGCATAAATTGTAGAATGGTAGCCTCCTAGCTATGTATCAAAAGCTAAAGGCGCAAACACAACATAAAATAACACACGTGGCGCGAAGATCCTGGGATACGTAGGCGCCTGTTACAATAGTACCCTAATTTATACACTTCCTGCGAACATACTAATGGGGTAGCTGTTGCTAGCTAATCTGAACCTTGTTACTACAACGCAGGTGTATACAAATGAGCAAGGACTCACTAGAAAGCGCTGGAACGAAGAATAAAGCGGAGCACGGCGAAACCCGTGTTGCTAGTATGGCCGCGGAAGGAGGAAGGACGAGATGGCCGCTAGAGGGCCTGGTGTCGGGGTAGCAAAACACAAGAAATCCACATATGATAACAGATATTAACCCTTTGGCGCACCTATAGTTTCCAATCAAGTTTTTTTCCCACTCCCTAAGTACAGTATATCTCAGCTCACTCAGAGCCAGTTTTGTGCCCGGCGATAATTTGTTTCTGTGACGTTTTTATCCACCAAAAAATCCTTGTATTTGGATAAATGAGGTACCATCGGCTTCGTTATTGATTGAACTTGAAGATAAGCAAGTAAGCTAGAAATTCGCGCTCCTTTCTGGCGCTCCGGAGGCGATTTTTCCTGTCAACAACAGGTACAAGAACGTCATTATCGTGTACAGTCATCGTACCGTTCGTACGGTGTTAGTGAACTGTGATACAGTGATACTATGATAGTGACAGACTGACAGTGTTACAGTTGTTAACTTTTTTTTTTTTTTTTTTTTTTTGGCTTTTGCTATCGATATTATGGTATCGATAGTTCGATACTATCGGAATGTTACTTGAATGTATGGGTGGGAGGGTGGTTTGGGGGAGGGTGGGGGGAAGGTAGAAGCGTAATTGACTCGTGTTACAAATATGAAGCCGATTGGTGAGGTTGTTTCGCCACCACAGATTTTATTTGTTTTCCTTTTCTTCGTACGGATACGCTGGAAGTAAGTTGGGGGTGTGGTGGAGGGAAGGCATAAGGGTAAGGCACTTGTCACACAAATATGGAACCGATTGGTGCAATCGTTTCGCCGCCACAGATTTTATTATTTTTTCCTTGTGAGGCGACCGATAGTCAGCGAGTGGGTGGGAGGAGGGGTTTGGGGTAGTGGTGGTGCCGTCACATTATGTTATTAAATTATTATTCATTTAATCATGTAATCAACTAAATACTAATCATGTTGTATTGTTGTTATTGTATTGTTAGGCTTGTTAGAATCATAGAATGTTAGCTTGATAAGTTTAACTGTTTAAGTTTCTCAGTTTGGACAGTTTCTGTAATTCTTTATGTCATATCATAGATATCAATGGACAGTCACAATGTCACAAACTCACAATGATATCAATCATATCATATCATTGACATTTGCAATGATATGATTCATATCATATCATTGACATTTGATTAATTGATATGACATAAAGAATAACAGAAACTGAGAAAGTGAGAAACTTAAACAGTTAAACTTCAGAAAGACACCATGACTTGAGTTTTTTTTAATGTTTTGAATTCTTGGAATTTAGTGAAGTGAAAGACAAAGGACAAAGTGAAGGACAAAGGTAGATAATTAAATAACTTCTAGAAGCTGTTTTGTTTGTTTTGTTTTTTATATACCTATTTTTGGGAGCGCGGAGCGGGAAGCGCATCGGGTCTGCTGACAAAAGGAGCGCGTGAGCGCTGCCGCATTACCTTATGTCTGATGAGCGCGGAGCGCTGCCGCATTACCGGTCCCACCGGAGCGCGCCCACCTCTGACTATTATACTAATAGGGGTATCGTCAATGATGAAGGGGCCACTATTAAATCCCAGGCTTTAGGGTCTGCACCACACCAGCCTCAACAGTAACATAGTACAGTAAACCCCCGATATTTCGGACTCTTTTTACTCGGAATGGCATAGGCCTCTCGGAAATGTCCCTGTATATCTCGGCAATTTCCGAGTTGGACGGGATTTGTGTCCGGTTTACAATGTTCTCTCACTCGGTTTTAAGTGATTTTAGGATGAATTGAAGCCTGTGCCTTTTAACCCTTCCTACCCAGGCGTCCTTGTGGAAGGACACCGCTGCAGAAGGGCAGGTACCCGGGAAGGCTTGCTTGATCCGAACGCCGTGCGTCGGACGAATGTAAACAAAGTCGGTCGCTTCGTCACCGCACCTCCGAAAACAAGAAGGAGAAGACTCGTTTGTTATTGAACGTCTGTATGTCGTAGTTTCATTAGTGAAAAGATCGTCGTATTGCTAACATTGCCTGAAAATGCTCTCCACTAAAATCGTCAGCACAACTGAACCAGTTGACTTAGAGAGCTCTACTTAATGCCAGTTTACAGATTGGAAACTGCACTACGTTTAGGGATGCGTGGGAAATTTCTAGCAGTTAAAATAAACAAAGATACGGTAGCCTAGGCCTAGACGTTTTTCGGCCATTTCGCCCGGGTACGGGCGACCGTCCTTCTAACAGGCAGCCCGGGTCCCGAGGGTTAATTATTGTGTTAATATTAATTACTATGTACTGTACTGTCCCTGAAAACATAATAAGGTTCGTATTTGTCATTAACCCTCCAGACCCGGTTGGGCTCTGAGGCATCCATAAAAAACACTCCCGCGGAACCCGGAAGGGCTCTGAGGCTCCGACAGCTTGAAAGCCTGTAAGCTTGGTGTGCGAGGCGTCCGTCCGACGCATGTAAACAACAGCTGGTTGGACCGACGCCGCGCATCTCCAACCACAAGAAGGAGAGGCGTGCTTGTTCGTGTGTGCCTTTATGTTATTGTTAAGTGGTGAAAAGTAGTGTAAAGTGGCTGATATCGCCACAAACTTATCTCCACGGAAATCGTCATCACAACTGAACCAGTTGAGAGAGCTCTACTCAACGCCATTCTACAGGTGCGAGCTTGGGGATGTGCGGGTATGCGGAAGCAGTCAAAATAACAAAGATACGGTAGCCTAGGCGTAGACGTTTTTCGGCCAAAACCCCCGGGTTTCGGTATGGAATACATAGCCGGGTCTGATGGGTTAATATGATGAATTTCATAATTTCGCATGTACTTGTACAAACAAAAAAAATCTCTGGTGACGCGGACTTTCCTCTTCTAATTCGGAATTTTCCCTCTCTTAAGTCGGACTTCGGACATCTCCGAAAATCGGGCTTCTCGGAAGTGGTCTCCCCCCAATTAGTCCGAGATAGCGAGGGTTTACTGTAGTACCATAAAAAGACTGTTAGCCAGAAGAAAGTTGCTGTGGTCAAAAAGAAAGAATGAATTATTGTTTTACAATTGTTGAAGCTATAATTGCCTTAATATGCCTGACAGGATTATAGGTTTGACTCCTGCAAGGAGATAAAGAAAACCTAATATTTAGTAGTGGCCCCGGAATCATTGACGATATGCCTATTACATAAGGCTACCTCTTCAAACGCCCATAAGCGCAGTTTGAAATTACCGCCGCAGAGCTCAGAGGAACCTTCATCATAAGCACACGCTAAATCACTCATGGATTCGTCTTTATGATTGGGTTCTCACTACGAAAAAAATAAAAAATAAAAATCAATTAAGAATAACTATACATAAAGCTTTCCATTTCTGTGGATGTACTTTTTGTGGATTCTGGACCAGACGCTGAAACGCGCGTCATTCCATCTTCAACTGACATATCAAGTATAATAAAATCCTTAATACATCAACGAATGGGAAGGGGATGGTCGGGAGGGCCCCAATCGTCAATGATTCCGGGACCACTACTAAATATTAGGTTTTCTTTATCTCCTTGCAGGAGTCAAACCTATAATTTATTAGTGGCCCCTTCATCATTGACGATATGCCTGATATCTCAAGACTGGAGGGGGACATTCGTAATCATATCATAACCATTGCAAATAGTATAGGCAGATAAACAAACAACCACATAGTATTCTTACTTTGTAAAAAATATATTTTTGTATAAACTGTATACAACATATAAAAAGGGGTACAAGCAGGGGCGTGCTTAACCCCTTATTGGCGGCGCTCGACTTAAGTCGTGCACCAATTTGCAGCAAGTTAGGAGCATTATTAAGGCTTTTAAAGGGTTTAAATCGAGTGCAAATGGCCGGGAGCACAGCGGGCCAGACAGCCGACTCCCAGGGCTTACCGCCACCCATTAACTCATGTTCCCTGTGTTCTCGAGAGGCCGGCAGTGTAGCCAGTAGTGAGCATAGCTGGGAAAAATATACCGATATATGCTAAACTCCCATGTTCGTGGCATCACTGCAAGAGAACCACGAGTGCTACGTAGCTCGTTCTGGTCTCATTTTGAAGCTTTTAGTGCCTAGTTTTTTGCTAAATATTTTTTGTTTCATGCAGATGCTTCATTTATCATGCAGGAGGGCCTGAATATGCCCAAATGAGCCCAAAACACCCCACTAGACAAGGGTTAAAGAAGCCTGCTTGAGGAAAAAATTGGTAACTATGAGAATCTGTTCACATGGACACAGATCTGAAAGTTAAAGGCACCCCACTTAAATTAAGCGGGTAAAAAATAAAAATTGATGTTTACATGTGCACATATAAACCCCATTATTCTAATGTGTATATTTATAAAAATTAGACACAAAAAATATAATAAATTCTTGTACTACCGCAGATGTACTTTCTAAAATGCTTCTCGTAGTTGCAACTACTGAGAATTCTTATCCAAAATAAATTGCTTCAACAGTTAATCACTCAAAAAACATAACTCCTATACATTGTATCACAGCTTGTATACTCTGTACATATCCTCCAGCGGGGTCTAGGGTGTCTTATGGTTCACTGACTGCACCCCCCCCCCCCCTCCCCCCCTCTTTCTTAACCTAAAAACTAGTGACTTAGAGACCCATCTAGACCCTTTGCCATAAAGCTACACATGGCATTGATGGTTTGTCTAGTGCTACCGACAGGTACCGAGTCAAAAACGTATGATTTGAAGCCCATAGTTGAGTAGTAGCTATGTCTTCAACTGAAAAGTTTGTGAGAAAACGTAAAGATACTGCCCATTTGCGTAAATCGTGGGCCCTACCCACTACGCCGGGATTACTCTCTTTAATGACTTCTACTAGCAGGGAAGCCAGTTTACGTTTCATTAATCTTTTACCTGTACTCGATACCCATAAAGCACCTTGTTGGTTAAGAGGTGCCACCCTCATATATTTGGTTAAAGCTTGTACAGGACACAAATTATGGTGCACTTTACCCCGTTTCAACGCCGGCACTGTGAACTCTGAGAAAACATGTTCACTGTGTTCATTCTTTGCGATGAACCCTGGGGAAGGCGCAATATGAATGCAATCATTGAGTCTACCAAACCTTATGCAATTAGGGGTGTTGCTCATTGCCGCCAGCTCAGACACCCTGTTACCAGTTGCCAAAGCCATTAGGAACACAGCCTTTTTTAATAAAAATTAAAAATCTGCCGTATTCTGATAAAGACGGGAATGAAGCAAAGATAACGCTTTGTCAAGAGACCAGGTAGGCTTGAGCTGACGGGGAGGTGGGCGGAGTTCCTCCCTCTCCGCCCTCCTCTCTCTTACTTATGCCTAATATCCTAATCTCTTCTAAAGATGTACTTTCTACCCTCTCTGGGCTTAACACTAATAAGGCGTACGGTCCGGACGGTGTTCCTCCTGTTGTTCTCAAAAACTGTGCTTCCGTGCTGACTCCCTGCCTAGGCAAACTCTTTCGTCTCTGTCTATCCTCTAACGTCTTCCCTTCATGCTGGAAGTTTGCTCACATTCAACCTGTCCCAAAGAAGGGTGACCGCTCTCAACCCTCCAACTATCGTCCAATTGCTCTTATCTCTTGTCTTTCTAAAGTTTTTGAAACTATTCTTGCTTCCAAATTTCTTAAGCATTTCTCTTCTCATAATCTGCTCTCAGATCGCCAGTATGGCTTCCTTAAGGGTCGCTCTACTGGTGATCTTCTTTCATATCTTACTAACTATTGGTCATCCTCCTTTCGGGACTTCGGTGAGACTTTTTCTATTGCACTAGACATATCGAAAGCCTTCGATAGAGTCTGGCATAAATCTTTAATTTCTAAACTACCCTCCTTCGGTTTCTATCCCTCCATCTGTGCCTTTGTCTCTAATTTCCTTTCCGGCCGTTCCATAGCCGCGGTTGTGGACGGCCATTGTTCACTTCCTCACCCTATAAACTCCGGTGTTCCTCAGGGCTCTGTCCTATCTTCTATTCTCTTTCTAATTTTTATAAATGATCTCCTTAACTGTACCTTAATTCCCATCCATTCATACGCAGACGACTCCAACCTTACACTACTCCATTAGTTTTTCAGAACGCCCCAGCCAGCAATCCCTCAACGACAAACGTAATGAAGCCATAGAACTCTTAAATTCTGATCTAAATACTATTTCCAATTGGGGCAGAGAAAACCTTGTTAACTTTAATGCTTCCAAAACCCGATTTCTCTATCTATCTACCCGTCAGGATCTCCCAGCGGACTATCCCTTATTCTTCAACAATACAAAAATCAACCCTTCATCTTCTCTCAATATTCTTGGTGTCTCTTTTTCTTCTGCTCTCATTTGGAAGGACCATATTACCAGTCTTGCTAAGGCAGCCTCCCAGAAGCTGGGTGTGCTCAACCGCCTTAGGGGGTTCTTTTCCCCTGCACAGCTTCTTGCTCTGTACAGGGGCATAGTGCGCCCTTGTATTGAGTATTGTTCACATGTGTGGGGAGGTTCCTCTCACACCGCTCTCCTAGACAAAGTTGAAAGGAAGGCCTTTCGTATCATTAACTCCCGTCCACTCACCAACTCTCTGCAATCTCTCTCTCTCCGCCGCAATGTTGCATCTCTCTCGCTATTCTATCGCTACTATAATAATCAGTGTTCCTCAGAGCTATCCCAGTGCATACCACCTCCTTTACGTAGGGCACGTGGTACCCGTCTTGCAACTCAATCCCACCCCTACTCTGTGCAACTCTCCAACCCAAGAGTGAAACGTTACTCTCAAACTTTCTTCTACTCAACAGCTGAGCTCTGGAACTCTCTCCCAGAATCAGTCTTTCCCTCTTCCTATGACTTAAATTGCTTCAAACTCCGTGTGTCCAGGCATTTTGGCTCGAACGTCCCTTGATTTTGGCCCTGTCACTCTTTCAACTATGGGGGAGGCACTCGCTATAGGCAGTTATGCCTTTTGCCTCCCTCAATCACATAGAAAAAAAAAAAAAATGCTCTCATGAAACCTGTTTCTTCCACCTGTGGTATGGGCTAGACCTGTAAGGTCAAAGAATGGCACCCTGATAGCTGTTAAGTGATTTTTTAGAGTCACTACAGAGAGACGTCTTTGTTCAAACAAATAGTTTAAATAATTAAAAACTAATGCAACCGAAGGTACTGTCTGTTCCGTTCTAACTATCCAAGTGGTAAAGGACTGCCAATGAGATTGATATTGCCTCCTGGTAGATTGTGTGTACTGATTCATAAATTTATCTGTTACGTTTCTACCATACGGCGTTAGCCACTTGGCCTCCTGAATGTCCACAATGCAAAAGTCAGCGAGGTCTTTAGGTTGCCAATCGTGTCTAAGTGGAAATACCCGACCGGGAGCGACACCGGGTTCGTGCACCACGTTATCAATTGCTGGTACCACAACTGCGCCGGCCACAGGGGCGCGATTAACGAGACTACGCCTCGATAATCCCGTAGTTTGTTGACTACGTGGTACATTAGAGAAGCGTCTGGTGGCGGAAACAGATAAATGGAACTCCACTTGTTCCAATCCGTCACCAATGCGTCGGGCCCCCCTGCCGGTGTTAATGTCCGGCGTGTGAGGTAGAGAGGGAGTTTGTGATTCTCCTCTGACGCAAACAGATCCACTTGTGGACGGTAAGGCTCTGCAATCATTTGGTCGAAAATGTTCTGCTTGAGTGCCCACTCTACTGTTGTGCTCTGTCTCCGAGACAGGGCGTCTGCCCAGACATTTGCTACGCCTTGATATGATGCATGAAGATGAATGTTCAGCTCGTCTGCTAGAACAAAAATCTTCTCTGACACGTCTAGCAACTTCCGAGACCTTGTTGACCCTTGTTTCTGAATGCAGTGAACTGCATTGAGATTGTCCATCCTGAAGGCCACCGACTTTTCCCGTAAAGTAGAACCGTGAACCTGAAGGAAATACAAGGGGACTAGTAACTCTTTTACATTTATGTGGGAGGTTTCTGAATGGGACCAAAGCCCTTGACCCTGATGCCCGAGGTTTGACTGAAAGCCCCAACCTATCGTCCCTGACGCATCCGTGTCCACCCATACCGTCGGCGGAGGAGACGTCCATGACATGACTGAGTGCAGCGTTTCCCTCTTCGCCCAGACTGCTAGTAAGCTGTGTATTAATGTTGGGATAGGCCATCATTTTCCCGCCGGTAATAGGGGGAAATATTTGTTGCCCTCCAAGATTAAACGTTTGACTTTCAACCGGCCCAACTTCACAGTTAGTTGAACCCAGTTGAGAGAACCGACTAGAGATTCCCAGAGTCTCCGTGTCGTAGTCAGACTGTGGAGAAACATAAAAAAAAGTTTGCGAAATCTGTTGCGATTGTCCACACTCTGACTCAGAGTGAGAGATGCTGTGTCCCAGACCAGTCCTATCCACTGAATTACTCATGTTGGAACAAGGTTCGACTTTACCAAGTTGACCTTGAATCCTAGAGATTTGACATGGTTTAAAGTAATGTTGACATGAGTGTTGCATAAATCCTCTGTCTCCGCCACCACCAGCCAGTCGTCCAGATACCACATGATCCTGATCCCCTGCTCTAAAATGGGCATCAGGGCTTGCCGGACTAATTTTGTGAATATGCGTGGCGCTAGGTTTAATCCAAACGGCATCCTTTGAAAGACATAAGTCTGATGCATTTCTTAAAGAAATTTCTGAAATCTTTTGTTTACCGGGACATGCCAATAAGCATCTGTCAGGTCTAATGAACACATCCACCCTCCCGGCGGAAGTGTTAGCCTGATATGATTCACTGTCAGCATCCTGAATGACACGTTGTGAATGTGGAGATTCAAATACTTAAGACAGGTCTACGACGTTTGGTACGAGAAATAGTTTGGATGTAAACACCGGGTAAGTCAGAGGGACTGGGACAACGACACTCTTGGTAATCATCTCCTGAACTAGTGACTCCACCTCTAAAGAAACATGATTGGCCTCTGCCGGCTGACGTAAGCGAGGTCGCCGGAGCCACTGCCAAGTGATGCCTTTGCGTACCACTGTCCTTGCCCATGTTCTTATTGGCCATGCTTGATGACACGCCCGGAATGACCCAGTTAGCAGACTGGGGTTCGCCGGCTGTACTACCCTCTGATCCAACACGCCTTTTACTGGCCCCGGGAGGGAGAGTGACATTAGTTTTTTGCTGGTGGTGGTGGTGTAACCTTGGACGACTGGCCGGGTTTGGCTGGAGGTGGGCCCTGACCTGGTCGTTGGTGAAACCTGTGTCCTTTACCTGAGAATTTACCCTGTTTATACCTCAACTGAGCCTGGCCCTGGGTGGAAGGGGACTTTGGCTGGTGAAAAGGCTTAGACCCACTAGCTTGAGATTTCGAAACTGGTTTAGGGAAAGTGAAAGGAGGCTTCTTAGTTTGAGAGGGACTCTGTTTGAATGTTTGTGCCATATTGAAAACAGTCTTCCAAACTACTGATGAAATCAAGGAAGGAGTTAGAACTGAAGACAGAACTACTTGGCTTGCAATATGGTCAGGAAGTTTCTTCACCAAGAACACTCGCAGATCCTGCCTTGCTCGAACTGCCTCTAATAAGGCTGTCCGAATATCTCCTAATGATTGAATGGAATTTTGGAGAAGCAAGCGCCGGGAAAGCTCAATGGCTTTCCTGACTTCCGAAGCTTCGATCGCCTGAGAAGAGCGTAACATAGACTTCGTCAATTGTTGGGTAACAATGTATTGAGAAAATAGTCTAAAAGCCTTTCCTCTTAACCTAAACTCGCGGTCTAGATGAGCTGGGGAAGGCGTGCTGAAAGGATCTTTTAATTCGCACAAACTGATTTTGGGAGCAGCCAAGAAATCAAATAAAGCAGAGGGGACTCCTCCGGCACTAAAAACCGGAAGAGAGAACCAAGTATGGTTTTCTTGAGGGATTTGATGCGAGGATTTTGTTGTGAAAGTAGTGGCAAAATTTTGAGCCTCCGTTTCCCATTCCACCCAAGGTCCCGTACCCAACTGCCCCACCTTCAAGACTGGATTAGAGGCTGAGTCTGTAAGAGGAACCATGTCCAATTCTGGCGTCATAGCAGAAAGTGCCTTGACGTCGTTAAAGCCATCATTCTTAGTCCAATCTGAAACAGCTTTGAAGCTGAGGCATGGGGTAGTGCTGGTGTTGATGAATACACAAAAAAGTCATGGTTATAATAATTGGGAATGGCCTTAATATGAATATCCAAAACATTACCTTGACTATCCAACGCTCTTAGTTTTCTAGACTTATTGCCTTGGATTACCCACTCATGTGGTACAGGGAGCTCCCCCAAAATAGTAGCTTGTGCTGCCTCTGGCTTAGTTGGTAACAGTACCACCCATGACTCATCAGGCCCGTATAAAAGAGGCATTCTGGTGCCTTATCTAAAGGGGGAGGAGTTATGTCTGAGATGACTCGCACATTGGAAGTAGTGAGAGCCGCTGTGCCTGGCACATTGGTAATTGGATCTGACACAAGAGGAGGGGTAGGTAATTTAGCTAAAGCAATGGACGTAGCCAGAGGTCGCACATCCGTCGACGTCACGGGAGCTCCCGTTCCAACTGTAGGAGTTTCCGTCGTAGGGCCAAAAAACTTATGAAGTGCATTTACCAGTAAACCATCAATATCTTCTGTAGTTGTATACCTAGCAGATGACGAACTCCTTTGAGATTCGACATCACCCTGAGAGTCGTCTAAATGGCGACTTGACTCCTCAACTTCCATCTCTGAGACCAGAGAACGCTGCTCTTCATCCCTTGAATCTGGCCTATCATGGTAAGATCCTGCCGAAGCCGGGACCTCCACATTCTGCCACGTTAAATCTGGTATAGAAGATGGCAAATCAGCATCCTGGTGGATGTCAGCCACTATCTGAGTCACAAAAGAATGTGCTCTCTCCTGCCAGGGCTGTGAGTATCTCCACACACCGTGGCTGTGGCTGATACTCGCTTGCGAGCTTGGTATACTCTCCACTTGGGAACCCTTACCCGAGCACCCTAGTGGTTTATAGTTCCTATAAGTTTCATCCAACTCCGAGGCTGAAACTCGTGACCTGGTAGAAAAAGCATGAGTATCAGGTGTTGAAATGTCCACCGGGGCATCCCCCACCACATTCTCTGACTCCACCCCCGACCCGTCAGATTGGACGTTAGACTTGGCGGGAGTAGAGGCAGAAAGTGGGGTACGAGGATCCGGCGGAAGCCGTGAGTCCGTCCGTGCCGGAGGATCCCTTTTGGATGACCTATGACTCTTACTTGACTTCGGCTTAGTACTAGTATTGTCTTTAGTTTTCCTACTCTCTTCCTTTTTCCTCTTCTTTGAAGCTGAAGTAGAGTGCCCTGAAGCCTTCACCTGCTTCCTCAGGGGTGACCTTGATTTGGCCCTCGTCTCTGTTGCGGGGGGTGACGGTGAGCGAGGCCTCTTGGATATGCCAGGGGGGGGTGTAGTCACCTGTCCCCGCCCAGTCTCTGAGGACTTTTGCGTACGCATCTACACTTAGTAGGGGTATGTTTGATAATTAAAAGCTCCCACAGCTCAAGGTTATCACATTTCAGTGCTTAATGCGCTACATTGGTTGAATAAGCAGCTAGAAGTTGCTTCACTTCTTGTAAAGCAACCGCCACAGTATTGTCTTTCTGTATTAATACTTTAACACTTAAAAGTTGACAAATCGTGCAATTTTTTGTCACCCATAGTCCCCTTGACCTATCTAGGCATTTAACACATTTAATGCAAAGCTTGTGTGCAAAAATAGGAATACCCGAACATAAAGGAGTTGAACATAATGCAATGAGGTGTTCTAGGGCAGACATGACAGAGACTGGTGGAAATTTCCCCCCCCGGGGATCATTACCTGGTCTTCTGGCACTATGCCGGTACTCCGCCCTGGAAAGATAAAATTTCCAGGAATTAATGCTCATAAGGTTACCCCAAAATGTTTCACAAACATGTGTTAAAAACCGCCGGTCAACGAAACGTAGCCCTCAACCACTACTTTTTGTTTTCCTTTAGTTTCATATAAAGATTTCAGCAGATCTTTACCTGTCCAAAAGATTTAAGCATATCTTTGATTCTTCATAAAGATGTAGCATATCTTTATTAATGATAAAGTCTTTCAAGCATCACTTTATACTTGAAACACCAGCAAGATTCAGGCATCTCTTTATCCTATATAAAAAGTTTAAGCCTATCTTATTCTCTAATCCGACTTCTCACACAGGTAACCGTTGAACCCTTGAGAAGTCCTCATAGATCGCCGTCTTGAAGGACCTGTTACCCTATTGTATCAAGCAATTATTTGGAAAACCATAGCGAATTGCAAATCCGTCAAATATAACCAACCGAAGGTACAACCGCCGGGTTTTTATATTAATGTTAAACCAATTGCACCTGCCCCAGACCTCTTTGGAAAGGCCGCCGGAAGGGGAAAGACCAACAAAAAACAGCATTGTTTCAGTGGCTTTGTAAAGCCGAGAAACCCATATCCAACAGGTGACAGCATGACCACCTAGATAAATGTGTGGAGCCCACCTCACCGGGAATAAAAAGGGAAACCTGATCACAGGCTCAACCACAGAAAACGCAGTTCTGATGAGCCCTCAAGCTTCCAACCTCGCCGGGGTAACAACCTTTTTTAAACAACTTGACTTAAAAAAAGGTTTTACAAAACGGCTTTCTCGGCGCAGCGAGAAAGAAACCGCCGGAAAAGGCAACCCACACCAATCAGAACGCAGTCTGATAAATCCAAACAGAAACGCAGTCTGAAAGCTCCTGGATCAGCCAATCACAACCAATCCAGGACACACATGACACAGGAATACATTTTTATAAATAATAAACAATGAAAACACTTGCACATGTGAAAATATCTATGCGCGGCTGGCTAGGCCTGGTGAAGACGGAATAAACACTTAATGACGTCGAAAAAACAATCGAAAAGCACTTATCCTCACCAAAACTGGAACAGCAGCCTCATCAACATCGTAGAAAAAAGACCAGGGAAGGGCATCACTGACTCGGAACCCAGAAAGTTCACCACGTGAAGAAAAATAACACCAGGAACATCAGTACAACACAAATAGGCTACTCTATCTGAAAGATAGCCAGAAGCCAGACATCGCGTAGTTAAAGCCTCCTAACAAACTAGGACTAAGATGGCTAATCACGAAAAACGTTTTACAGCGCCCCCTACACGGACACGAGGGACCGCCCGAAATAGGCGCCCCAACAAAAACGCACCCAAAAAACACTTGTCCTGCGAGAAAACCACCCATGACACCCCAGCTAGCTAATCCTAACCTTACTCAATACATCCCAGAGTAACCATATGAGAAAAAACTCACTAGGGACGCAAAGAATGCGGAATACAGCGGAGCACAGGGGGCACACGTCCAGGTGGGATGAGCGCAGAGCAAGGAAGATGGAATGACGCGCGTTTCAGCGTCTGGTCCAGAATCCACAAAAAGTACATCCACGGAAATGGAAAGCTTTATGTATAGTTATTCTTAATTGATTTTTATTTTTTATTTTTTACGAACTTTTTTTCGTAGTGAGAACCTAATCATAAAGACGAACCATGAGTGATTTAGCGTGTGCTTATGATGAAGGTTCCTCTGAGCTCTGCGTCGGTAGTTTCAAACTGCGCTTATGGGCATTTGAAGAGGTAGCCTTATGTAATAGGCATATCGTCAATGATGAAGGGGCCACTAATAAATATGATACTGTGCAGTGAGGCTGAGTCAAATTATCTAATGTTAACCAGAATAGCTGAAATAGCATTAGTACTGTATTATTAACAATAATTGTGTGACACTGCCTCTAAGTATAAGAGCCTTACCATACCTTAGAGTATTATGTTAGTGTGTAGTAAGGCTTCTGTCTGGGGGGTGATGCACTACGTAGGTTCAACTCCAGTCCAGGCAGGGAATTATGCAGCCACACACAACCAACACAAATATAATAACAAGTTCTTATAATCTCTAGTTCAGTCAAGTTTATACTTTGAAATTAGTGATATACTGACTACCATATCAGAGTACAGTTGCCCACATTAATTATGCAATGAAATATATGCTGAATACCATATTAGAGTACAGTTGCCCACATTAATTATGTACTGAAATATAGGCTGAATACCATATTAGAGTACAGTTGCCCACATTAATTATGTACTGAAATATAGGCTGAATACCATATTAGAGTACAGTTGCCCACATTAATTATGTAATGAAATATATGCTGAATACCATATTAGAGTACAGTTGCCCACATTAATTATGTAATGAAATATATGCTGAATACCATATTAGAGTACAGTTGCCCACATTAATTATGTACTGAAATATAGGCTGAATACCATATTAGAGTACAGTTGCCCACATTAATTATGTACTGAAATATAGGCTGAATACCATATTAGAGTACAGTTGCCCACATTAATTATGTACTGAAATATAGGCTGAATACCATATTAGAGTACAGTTGCCCACATTAATTATGCAATGAAATATATGCTGAATACCATATTAGAGTACAGTTGCCCACATTAATTATGTACTGAAATATAGGCTGAATACCATATTAGAGTACAGTTGCCCACATTAATTATGTACTGAAATATAGGCTGAATACCATATTAGAGTACAGTTGCCCACATTAATTATGTAATGAAATATATGCTGAATACCATATTAGAGTACAGTTGCCCACATTAATTATGTAATGAAATATATGCTGAATACCATATTAGAGTACAGTTGCCCACATTAATTATGTACTGAAATATAGGCTGAATACCATATTAGAGTACAGTTGCCCACATTAATTATGTACTGAAATATAGGCTGAATACCATATTAGAGTACAGTTGCCCACATTAATTATGCAATGAAATATATGCTGAATACCATATTAGAGTACAGTTGCCCACATTAATTCACACCCACTCTATGATTTTAGCTATGTGCCTTATGAAAGTAAAACTAGCATAATTAACTTGGAAGAATATATTGTTACAGCACCATTAATTAATAATATGAATTAATTACTGTACACCCCCCTTTTACTACTCTCCTTGACGCGGTTGGGGGGCTTCGGGGCCGGCGACTGGGGCTTGATGAGAGATGGTTGTGGTCATTTCCCTTCCTATCTCCCCTCGAACTTTCGTCCTCAGTTTGACTAATTTTGAGTAGTTTTTCTTTCCTCATTCTATGTTTTTCCCCTTTTTTCTTATTCTGTCCCATCCGGCTGTCCTCGGGCAGCCTATATCTCATGTCTCCCTGGCCTGGCTAGGTGGTTGACTCCTGACCCGTTTGTCTCTTCGGTTGCTGTTGTGGCCGGACTGACTTGATTCCCTTCGGTAATGCATTTTTTGCTTCTCGATGTGATTTTTTCTACCTTCGACCTGATCTTTCATTCTTCGCCCTGATCACTTCTTGGTTGGTGTTGCGGTGTAGCAGTTCTTGCCTCATCCTTCGGCCCTGCCCTATAAGAGCTCTGATGTGGAGCTCATGTGGTCCGGCTGAACTGATGAAATGGCGAGAAATGTCTGCGTGTCTTCACCTTCCTCGATTTGTTCCCCTACTGCCCTTCCCTATCTATCTTGACTCGTTTAGTTATATATCTTGATCGAATCCTTCGGGCCAGCCCTATGAGAGTTCTTTTATGGAGCTCAGTGGTCTGGTTAACCCCTCAGACCCGGTAGGGCTCTGAGGCACCCATTGTAGGGCTGATAAGGAGGACATTTGTGTCACTTGACGAAGAAATATTCAGGAATCTCTATACAGCGCTGGTTAGGCCGCACCTGGAATATGCGAACCAGGTGTGGGCTCCATATATGGTAAAAGATATAGAAGCAGCAGTGGAGGAAGTGCAGAGGAGAGCTAGCAAGCTAGTACCAACGTTGAAGAACGCGGGCTATGAGCAGAGGTTGAGGACACTGGGACTTCCGACACTGGCATATAGGAGAAAGAGAGGGGATATGATAGAGACTTTTAAGATAGTGTCAGGTAAGTATGATGAGGATGTGTGTGAAGGTATCTTCTTGATGCGGGAGGGAACAAGAACGAGAGGACATTCTAAGAAAATTTACAAAGAAAGAAATAGGCTTGAAAAGGCAAAGAACTCATTTTGTGAAAGAGTGGTAAATGAGTGGAACGCGCTGCCCCAGTATGTAGTCTATTCCGAATCAATAAGGAAGTTTGAAAGTAATCTTGATAAAGTAAAAATACAGAATAGTAAAAATGTTGCGTCTGCTGCCGCCGCCAACACAGTGAACGACCGCAGTAGTGCAAGTACTGGCACTGAGCTGGATACACAGGCCTAGTTTGCCTTTTTTCAGAGGATCTACTGTAAGAAACTGTAAGAATAACAAATACCCCCCGCGGAACCCGGTAGGGCGCTGAGGCTCCGGCAGCTTGAAAGCCTGTAAGCTTGGTGTGCGAGGCGTCCATCCGACGCATGTAAACAACAGTCGGTTGGACCGACGCCGCGCATCTCCGACCACAAGAAGGAGAGGCGTCGCTTGTTCGTGTGTGGTGTGTGTTATTGTTAAGTAGTGAAAAGTAGTGAAAAGTGGCTGACATCGCCACAAAGTTCTCTCCACGGAAATCGTCATCACAACTGAACCAGTTGACTTAGAGAGCTCTACTCAACGCCATTCTACAGGTACGAAACACATCTACGCTTGGGGATGCGCGGGAATGCGGAAGCAGTCAAAATAACAAAGATACGGTAGCCTAGGCATAGACGTTTTTCGGCCAAAACCCCTGGTTTTCGGGGAAATTATAGAATACAATAGCCGGGGCTGGAGGGTTAAACTAATATTAAAAAAAAAGAAAAAAAAATGACTGTAGAGTGGGCCCTTGCCAGTAGCAGATTTGCATATACTGTATCGGTTTGAAGTTTAGCGCCATGTACAAACTTTACCGGGTCGTGCCTGGGCAAAAATGTGCGATTTGCAATCAAATTCCTGAATTACTCATACACAAATTACTACCTGATTCAGAAACTTAGGTCTATCTCGTATATTTTCACACTTTTTTATCGCATGTGTCATAGGCGGGAAAGGCAGTAAATATTATTACACACTTGTATAACTACATTAGGGAAACATATAGAATTATCTATCTATCTATCTATTGCTTGATGCCGTGATCCCCGAAGGGGTGGCCACGAACGAACCGCCCCCATGCACCTCTGTCCCCGGTCAGTCGAAGCCCCAACCAGCACCGCCTTCGTTCATATACTTCCTCACTTCATCCTTCCACCTCTCATTCGGTCTACCTCTCCCTCCACCTCGCTCTCGTACACCCTCTTAGTCATTCTCTCGCTTTCCATACGTTCCATATGGCCAAACCATCTCAAGTTGTTCCTTTTCACACTTTCCAGCACATCTACCTCCACACCACACCTCCTTCTTACTTCCTCATTAGTCTGTCTATCCCTCCATGTAACTCCGCACGCACTTCTTAGGTAATTAATTTCCACTGCTCTCACTCTTGGTCCGAGTCTCTCAACCAACGTCCATGCTTCGCTTCCGTAAGTCAGTGTCGGGATTACCACACTGTCATGCAAGGACTTCTTCACTTCCATACTGACCACCCTATTTCTTGTTACTGCTTTCAGCGTTCCTACAACCCTCTTCCCCTGTTGTACCCTCTCCCGCACTTCTTCATCCATAGTCGCATGTGTCATAGGCGGGAAATGCAGTAAATATTATTACACACTTGTATAACTACATTAGGGAAACATATAGAATTATAGGTGATGTTAGGTGATGATCCTGTGGCTGTGAATTTTGGAAATGAGTCTTTGGAGCTGGTGAACAAGTTTTGTTACCTAGGATATACCATCTCTGCCGGTGGTGGGGCCGAGGCTGCCACTGTTGCTAGAATTAGGTGTGGCTGGGGGATGTTCAGAGAACTGATGCCAATCCTGACCATGAAAAGAATGCCTCTCCCCCTGAAGGGAAAGGTGTATGCCTCATGTGTTAGAAGTGCAATGACGTATGCCTCAGAAACATGGGCTGTTAAAGTAGAGGATGTCAACAGAATGGAGCGTAATGAGATGAGAATGGTGAGATGGATGTGGGGCCAGGCTACAGGATAGAATAACAAATGTTGAGCTGAAGAGACGTTTAGGTATAAAGAGTATTAGCGAGGTGATGCGTACAAGTAGACTGGGATGGTATGGACATGTGGAGATAATGGATGAACTAAATTGGGTGAAAAAATTCAGGTCTGCGATTGTGGAGGGAGCTGCACCAAGGAAGACCTGGGATCGGACTATACGCGCCGATCTCAAATCCAAAAACTTGACAAGTAAAGCAGCCCTTAACAGGGTTGCCTGGAATGCCGCCATTAGGACAAGAGACTGAAACTGCACTTATGTGTGGAATACTCAGTCTTAAAATTTTATGTATGTATGTATGTATGTATATCCCCTTATTAATTTTAGTACTGAAGGATCTCCCCTCCCTTACTTACTTACTTGAGTTTACTTGAGTTGTTTCGGCCTCCTCAGCGGCCTCGGCGAGAGTTACTCCCCACGAGTATGTTTGCTGCCAGTGTTTGATGCAGCAGGCTATTCGAGAGGGCAGCTCTCCCCCCCGCGAAGTATGGCTGATCTAGCACCGATTTGAGATGGTTGTCCAAGGCTTTTTTGAATACTTCCGTTGGCACGTCCATCAGGTTTCTCACGTTCTCTGGCATTTTGTTGAAGAGGCTCGGTCCTTGATCATTTAAGATTGTGCATTAATTGATTAAGTAAAGTTATATTAATCAATGAGTTGACAATAACTCGGTATTAGGTAGTAAATTGTTTACTACAATAATTAGATTAGATTGTTTTTATGGGACACTGGTAATATTATCATGGTATGTGGTATTATAGTACACTACAGTATTATCAAACATAGGCTATACTCAAGACAATAATTAGGTTAGATTGTTTTTATGGGACACTGGTAATATTATCATGGTATGTGGTATTATAGTACACTACAGTATTATCAAACATAGGCTATACTCAAGACAATAATTAGGTTAGATTGTTTTTATGGGACACTGGTAATATTATCATGGTATGTGGTATTATAGTACACTACAGTATTATCAAACATAGGCTATACTCAAGACAATAATTAGGTTAGATTGTTTTTATGGGACACTGGTAATATTATCATGGTATGTGGTATTATAGTACACTACAGTATTATCAAACATAGGCTATACTCAAGACAATAATTAGGTTAGATTGTTTTTATGGGACACTGGTAATATTATCATGGTATGTGGTATTATAGTACACTACAGTATTATCAAACATAGGCTATACTCAAGACAATAATTAGGTTAGATTGTTTTTATGGGACACTGGTAATATTATCATGGTATGTGGTATTATAGTACACTACAGTATTATCAAACATAGGCTATACTCAAGACAATAATTAGGTTAGATTGTTTTTATGGGACACTGGTAATATTATCATGGTATGTGGTATTATAGTACACTACAGTATTATCAAACATAGGCTATACTCAAGACAATAATTAGGTTAGATTGTTTTTATGGGACACTGGTAATATTATCATGGTATGTGGTATTATAGTACACTACAGTATTATCAAACATAGGCTATACTCAAGGCAATAATTAGGTTAGATTGTTTTTATGGGACACTGGTAATATTATCATGGTATGTGGTATTATAGTACACTACAGTATTATCAAACATAGGCTATACTCAAGACAATAATTAGGTTAGATTGTTTTTATGGGACACTGGTAATATTATCATGGTATGTGGTATTATAGTACACTACAGTATTATCAAACATAGGCTATACTCAAGACAATAATTAGGTTAGATTGTTTTTATGGGACACTGGTAATATTATCATGGTATGTGGTATTATAGTACACTACAGTATTATCAAACATAGGCTATACTCAAGACAATAATTAGGTTAGTTTTTTATGGGACACTGGTAATATTATCATGGTATGTGGTATTATAGTACACTACAGTATTATCAAACATAGGCTATACTCAAGACAATAATTAGGTTAGATTGTTTTTATGGGACACTGGTAATATTATCATGGTATGTGGTATTATAGTACACTACAGTATTATCAAACATAGGCTATACTCAAGACAATAATTAGGTTAGATTGTTTTTATGGGACACTGGTAATATTATCATGGTATGTGGTATTATAGTACACTACAGTATTATCAAACATAGGCTATACTCAAGACAATAATTAGGTTAGATTGTTTTTATGGGACACTGGTAATATTATCATGGTATGTGGTATTATAGTACACTACAGTATTATCAAACATAGGCTATACTCAAGGCAATAATTAGGTTAGATTGTTTTTATGGGACACTGGTAATATTATCATGGTATGTGGTATTATAGTACACTACAGTATTATCAAACATAGGCTATACTCAAGACAATAATTAGGTTAGATTGTTTTTATGGGACACTGGTAATATTATCATGGTATGTGGTATTATAGTACACTACAGTATTATCAAACATAGGCTATACTCAAGACAATAATTAGGTTAGATTGTTTTTATGGGACACTGGTAATATTATCATGGTATGTGGTATTATAGTACACTACAGTATTATCAAACATAGGCTATACTCAAGGCAATAATTAGGTTAGATTGTTTTATGGCACACTGGTAATATTATCATGGTATGTGGTATTATAGTACACTACAGTATTATCAAACATAGGCTATACTCAAGGCAATAATTAGGTTAGATTGTTTTTATGGGACACTGGTAATATTATCATGGTATGTGGTATTATAGTACACTACAGTATTATCAAACATAGGCTATACTCAAGACAATAATTAGGTTAGATTGTTTTTATGGGACACTGGTAATATTATCATGGTATGTGGTATTATAGTACACTACAGTATTATCAAACATAGGCTATACTCAAGGCAATAATTAGGTTAGATTGTTTTTATGGGACACTGGTAATATTATCATGGTATGTGGTATTATAGTACACTACAGTATTATCAAACATAGGCTATACTCAAGGCAATAATTAGGTAGATTGTTTTTATGGGACACTGGTAATATTATCATGGTATGTGGTATTATAGTACACTACAGTATTATCAAACATAGGCTATACTCAAGGCAATAATTAGGTTAGATTGTTTTTATGGGACACTGGTAATATTATCATGGTATGTGGTATTATAGTACACTACAGTATTATCAAACATAGGCTATACTCAAGGCAATAATTAGGTTAGATTGTTTTTATGGGACACTGGTAATATTATCATGGTATGTGGTATTATAGTACACTACAGTATTATCAAACATAGGCTATACTCAAGGCAATAATTAGGTTAGATTGTTTTTATGGGACACTGGTAATATTATCATGGTATGTGGTATTATAGTACACTACAGTATTATCAAACATAGGCTATACTCAAGGCAATAATTAGGTTAGATTGTTTTTATGGGACACTGGTAATATTATCATGGTATGTGGTATTATAGTACACTACAGTATTATCAAACATAGGCTATACTCAAGACAATAATTAGGTTAGATTGTTTTTATGGGACACTGGTAATATTATCATGGTATGTGGTATTATAGTACAGGTACACTATTATCAAACATAGGCTATACTCAAGGCAATAATAATAAATACTAATGAAATATGAAGGTTAACATTAAACACATCTACATTACAGTATATTGATTTATTTACAATTAACAACAATGCTATCAATGGAATTAATTATTACAATACAGAAAGCAAGTACACAAAATGGTACACATTATATTAGAAAGAAGTTCAACTAAAATTACCCTTAACTTTAGACAAAAGTAACACAACCGATCTCCCATTCTCTTTCTAATTTTCATAAATTATCTTCTCAACTGTAACTCCAGTCCCATCCATTCATACGCAGACAACTCCACCTTACACTACTCAATTAGTTTTCCTGAACTCCCCAGCCAGCAATCCCTCAAAAACAAACTTAATGAAGTCATGCAACGCTTATCTTCTGATCTAACTACTATTTCCAATGGGGGAAAATAAAAAATTTGTCTGCTATTTTTCCCGCCTTTAGTTCGCACTGAACCTAAATGTGTTGCCATCGAGTGAATTGAATTTTTAAAATCGCAGTCATCAAAATATCACTCGATTTCTAGTCATGAATGTTACAGATATATTACTCTCAAATTCTATTCAGTACATTGTCCAATATACAAAGTATTTATGATAAATAAACACAATTCTATTACGCCTACACAAACACATGGTAAGCCCCCTAAAAGTAGTCCTGTTAATATTTCAATAGATAGGTATCATGTCCTAAAAATGATATGTTAAAAACTCGAGATGAACGTATAAAATAATCGGCATTAGCCACTTTACTGGAAATTAGATTATACAATTATAAACTAGTTTCTGAAATGGCACGAGCATCATAAATTTATGCCAGTATTCGCTAGCCATAATTCTCATTAAACCAAATTACTTGAGCATTCAACATCTGTTCCCCACTTGACTTACTTTGTTAAATTTGACATTTGTTGTGCATCTATGTGCACACTAGCAGTAATGGTGGTAGATATTTGTTTCCCATCAATGGAAATCTTAATATAATGTGGATTATAGCCTTAATAAAGGTAAAATGCTCAGTTAAATGGTGTGCGTGCGTGTGTTTTTTTTGTTTTTTTGTTTTTTCTATGTGATTGAGGGAGGCAAAAGGCATAACTGCCTATAGCGAGTGCCTCCCCCATAGTTGAAAGAGTGACAGGGCCAAAATCAAGGGACGTTCGAGCCAAAATGCCTGGACACACGGAGTTTGAAGCAATTTAAGTCATAGGAAGAGGGAAAGACTGATTCTGGGAGAGAGTTCCAGAGCTCAGCTGTTGAGTAGAAGAAAGTTTGAGAGTAACGTTTCACTCTTGGGTTGGAGAGTTGCACAGAGTAGGGGTGGGATTGAGTTGCAAGACGGGTACCACGTGCCCTACGTAAAGGAGGTGGTATGCACTGGGATAGCTCTGAGGAACACTGATTATTATAGTAGCGATAGAATAGCGAGAGAGATGCAACATTGCGGCGGAGAGAGAGAGATTGCAGAGAGTTGGTGAGTGGACGGGAGTTAATGATACGAAAGGCCTTCCTTTCAACTTTGTCTAGGAGAGCGGTGTGAGAGGAACCTCCCCACACATGTGAACAATACTCAATACAAGGGCGCACTATGCCCCTGTACAGAGCAAGAAGCTGTGCAGGGGAAAAGAACCCCCTAAGGCGGTTGAGCACACCCAGCTTCTGGGAGGCTGCCTTAGCAAGACTGGTAATATGGTCCTTCCAAATGAGAGCAGAAGAAAAAGAGACACCAAGAATATTGAGAGAAGATGAAGGGTTGATTTTTGTATTGTTGAAGAATAAGGGATAGTCCGCTGGGAGATCCTGACGGGTAGATAGATGGAGAAATTGGGTTTTGGAAGCATTAAAGTTAACAAGGTTTTCTCTGCCCCAATTGGAAATAGTATTTAGATCAGAATTTAAGAGTTCTATGGCTTCATTACGTTTGTCGTTGAGGGATTGCTGGCTGGGGCGTTCTGAAAAACTAATGGAGTAGTGTAAGGTTGAGTCGTCTGCGTATGAATGGATGGGAATTAAGGTACAGTTAAGGAGATGATTTATAAAAATTAGAAAGAGAATAGGAGATAGGACAGAGCCCTGAGGAACACCGGAGTTTATAGGGTGAGGAAGTGAACAATGGCCGTCCACAACCGCGGCTATGGAACGGCCGGAAAGGAAATTAGAGACAAAGGCACAGATGGAGGGATAGAAACCGAAGGAGGGTAGTTTAGAAATTAAAGATTTATGCCAGACTCTATCGAAGGCTTTCGATATGTCTAGTGCAATAGAAAAAGTCTCACCGAAGTCCCGAAAGGAGGATGACCAAGAGTTAGTAAGATATGAAAGAAGATCACCAGTAGAGCGACCCTTAACCCTCCAGCCCCGGCTATGTATTATATATATTCCTCGAAACCCGGGTGTTTTGGCCGAAAAACGTCTAGGCTAGGCTACCGTATATTCGTTAATCAGACTGCTTCCCGCATTCCCGCGCATCCCCAAGCGTACCTGTGTTATTTACCTGTAGAATGGCATTAAGTAGAGCTCTCTAAGTCAACTGGTTGAGCTGTGATGATGATTCATTGGAGATAACTTTATGGCCAAAACAGCCACTTTACACCACTTTTCGATACTTAACAACAACATACAGGCACACACGAACAAGCGACGCTCTCCTTCTTGTGGCCGGAGATGCGGGGCGACGGTCCAGCCGGCTGTTGTTTACATGCGTCGGACCGACGCCTCGCACACGAAGCTCACAGGCTTTCAACCACTGGGCGTTCAAGATACCATCCGGGTACCTGTTATATGCTTTTTTATGGGCGTTCAAGAGCCCTTCCGTGGTGAGAGGGTTAAGGAAGCCATACTGGCGATCTGAGAGCAGATTATGAGAAGAGAAATGCTTAAGAAATTTGGAAGCAAGAATAGTTTCAAAAACTTTAGAAAGACGAGATAAGAGCAATTGGACGATAGTTGGAGGGTTGAGAGCGGTCACCCTTCTTTGGGACAGGTTGAATGTGAGCAAACTTCCAGCATGAAGGGAAGACGTTAGAGGATAGACAGAGACGAAAGAGTTTGCCTAGGCAGGGAGTCAGCACGGAAGCACAGTTTTTGAGAACAACAGGAGGAACACCGTCCGGACCGTACGCCTTATTAGTGTTAAGCCCAGAGAGGGTAGAAAGTACATCTTTAGAAGAGATTAGGATATTAGGCATAAGTAAGAGAGAGGAGGGCGGAGAGGGAGGAATAGCACCGGAATCATCCAAGGTGGAGTTTCTAGCAAAAGTTTGAGCGAAGAGTTTAGCTTTGTCAGAGGAAGAAGTGATGGTTGTGCCATCAGAGTGGGAAAGGGGAGGAAGAGAAATTGTTGGAGAGGTTTTTGGCTAGATGCCAGAAAGCTTGGGAAGAGCTAGAGTTGGATAGTTCAGTGCATTTATTATTAATGAAAGAGTGTTTGGCAAGTCGAAGAACAGATTTGGCTTGATTCCGGGCAGAAACATATGAAGAATGTGTGTGTATTACAAGGTTGCCAACGCATATCCACTCCCAACTCGCCCAAAAGTAGCCTTATCACCTAATATCGCACAACACAAAGTTTCAGCTATTTTAATCCTATCACACATTTTCTTATATATTTATCTTTAACCCGTCCAGCCCCGGCTAGTTTTGTAATGTTTGTTCACCAGAACCCGGCCGGTTTTCAAAAAATGGTTTTATTCCAGAAACAATAGCGAATGGGTTAGGAATGAAGGAAAAACCACGAAAAACCGCTCAAAAAGCTTAAAGAATGGTCCTACAGAGCCCCCGAAAACGTATTTTACAAGAGTAAAAAATTGAAGGCAATTACCCCAAAAAAACAGGTTATTGCGCGCTCACGCGCACGCACGTGGACTTTGAGAGTTTTCAACCATCGGCACGGTTGCGTGGGATACGTACACAGTTCCCATACAAATCTGAGCCCTCTTGAGTGGCTACACCTGAGGTTACGGTCGGCGCAATTAGGGTGACGCCAGGCGCGTCTCTGGGGCTGTGCGTTACATACATCGCCGACGCGCCAGGGGCGTCGCTGGGGCTGTACGGGTTAACAGCCATGCGTGCATGATACTATGAGTTCCCCATATATAACTAGGCCTAGTCCCATATACAGTATATGAGTAGTACGTGTCACATCATCTAAACATTATGAAATACCACATACTTATTATCACAATCATGCACTCATCAAATTTGCATCACTGTCCTAATCCCCCCTCACAAGCAATCACTTGATTATTCAGTCACCGCCACATAGGTTACCATACATGTATAGTACAACCAACTGAAAGCCATGATGAACGTTTGTATGAAATGTAGCCTAGCTACTCGACACTCGATAGGCTATCTCGACACCTCTACAACGACACCTCTACGGTCGGCGCAATACGGTCGGTGACGATGAAGGATAAGACAGTGGTGGAACGAAAGTCATTGATTGATTATGTATGTGGATGAATGAATGAAGAAATCTGTGATGGATGCTAGGGTGTATAGGGGTATTGGAGGGGGTCTGTCTGATCATTATGTAGTGGTAGCTAAGGTTAGGATACAAAAGAAGTGGGTGAGGAGAGCGGGAGGGAGGCGAGAGGAGGGTGGAATGGTGAGGAGGGTGGAGAGGTTGCAGGAGGAGGAAGTCAGGGAGGAGTACAGGAGAGCAGTGGAAAGACGACTAGGTGGTTCGACCTGGAAGTTATGGAGGAAGTGGAAGAGATGAGCAAGGTGTTTAAGGATGAGATCTGTGCAGCATGTGAGGAGGTGTGTGGAGTGAGAAGAGGGAGGGGAGTGAAAGTTACAGCATGGTGGACAGAAGAGGTAAGAATAGCTGTGGAAGAAAAGAAGAAAGCATATAGAGAGTGGTTGGGTAGTATGGAATGAAGATTCCGAGAGACAGAAACGAGCGAGGTACGTGGAGAGTAAGAGGGTGGTGAAGAGAGTAGTGAAGGAAAGTAAGAAGAGTAGATGAGGAATTTGGAAGGAATCTGAGTGTAAAATGGAGGGAGAGTAAGAAACTGTTCTGGAGAGAAATCAAGAAAGTTAGGGAAGGTAGCAAGGGAAACAGTAAGGGTGTGAAAGATAAGAATGGGAGAATGCTAGCCGAGAAGCAAGAGAGAGTCGAAAGATGGAGGGAGTACTTCAGTGAGTTGCTAAATGAAAGGAATGAAGAGCCAGCAAACATAGCTGGATATGGTATGGGAGGGAGAAGAAGAGAAGTAGTGGAGGAGGAGGTGGGGATCAGGAGGTCAGAAGTGTCGGAAGCCATGAAAAGAGTGAAATTGGGGAAAGCACCAGGAACAGATGGAGTGTGTGGGGAAATGTTGAGGTATGGTGGTGAGATAGTGATAGAATGGGTATGGAAAATGTGCAAACTAGCATGGGAGAAGGGGAGTGCACCCGATGACTGGAAGACTGGCATAATAGTCCCCCTATATAAGGGCAAAGGGGAAAGAGGAGTGTGTGGTAACCACCGAGGAATATGTCTTCTAAGCGTAGTAGGGAAGGTATACAGTAGGGTAGTGATTGAGAGAGTGAGAGTGAGAACGGAGAAATGGGTAGGCGACGAGCAGGGAGGTTTTAGGAAGGGAAGAGGATGTGTAGATCAGATTTTACCCTGAATTGTGTTGTGGAGAAGTATCTGGAGAAGAAACAAAAGGTGTATGTTGCCTTTATGGACTTGGAGAAGGCCTATGACAGAGTGGATAGAGAAGGTTTGTGGAAAGTACTTAGAATATACGGAGTAGAGGGCAAGTTGCTGAAAGCAGTGAAGAGCATGTATGAGGGTGCAAAGGCGGCAGTACGTGTGGAGAGTGAGCAGAGCGAGTTCTTTGACCTGAATGTTGGTTTGAAACGGGTGTGTGATGTCCCCGTGGTTGTTTACTGTATATATGGATGGAGTTATGAAAGAAATACTATCAAGAGCAGTGGATGTTGGTGTATCGCTGAAAAGGGAGGGAATTGAGTGGAAGCTACCTATACTGCTGTTTGCGGATGATACAGTTCTGATGAGTGATAATGAATGGGAGTTGCAGGGTCTGGTAAATGAGTTTGGAACAGTGTGCGAAAAACGGAATTTGAAGGTAAATACGGGGAAGAGCAAGGTTATGGTCTTCGAAAGGGGTGAAGTCACAGAGTGTGAGGTGAAGCTGAACGGTCAGGCTATGGAGATCGTCAACTCTTTTAAGTATCTGGGCAGTGTGTTGAGTAAAGATGGGACTATGGATGAAGAGGTGCGGGAGAGGGTACAACAGGGGAAGAGGGTTGTAGGAACGCTAAAAGCAGTAACAAGAAATAGGGTGGTCAGTATGGAAGTGAAGAAGTCCTTGCATGACAGTGTGGTAATCCCGACACTGACTTACGGAAGCGAAGCATGGACGTTGGTTGAGAGACTCAGACCAAGAGTGAGAGCAGTGGAAATGAATTACTTAAGGAGTGCGTGCGGAGTTACATGGAGGGATAGACAGACTAATGAGGAAGTAAGAAGGAGGTGTGGTGTGGAGTAGATGTGCTGGAAAGTGTGAAAAGGAACAACTTGAGATGGTTCGGCCATATGGAACGTATGGAAAGCGAGAGAATGACTAAGAGGGTGTACGAGAGCGAGTGGAGAGGTAGACCGAATATGAGGTGGAAGGATGGAGTGAGGAACTACATGAACGAAGGCGGTGCTGGTTGGGGGAGGGGCGTCGACTGACTGGGGACAGAGGTGCATGGGGGTGGTTCGTTCGTGGCCACCCCTTCGGGGATCACGGCGTCAGGCAATAGATAGATAGATAGATAGGAAAAATTGGAGGCAATTACCCCAAAAAAACAGGTTATTGCGCGCTCACGCGCACGCACGTGGACTTTGAGAGTTTTCAACCATCGGCACGGTTGCGTGGGATACGTACACAGTTCCCATACAAATCTGAGCCCTCTTGAGTGGCTACACCTGAGGTTACGGTCGCGCAATTAGGGTGACGCGCCAGGCGCGTCTCTGGGGCTGTGCGTTACATACATCGCCGACGCGCCAGGGGCGTCGCTGGGGCTGTACGGGTTAACAGCCATGCGTGCATGATACTATGAGTTCCCCATATATAACTAGGCCTAGTCCCATATACAGTATATGAGTAGTACGTGTCACATCATCTAAACATTAATGAAATAACCACATACATTATTATCACAATCATGCACTCATCAAATTTGCATCACTGTCCTAATCCCCCCTCACAAGCAATCACTTGATTATTCAGTCACCGCCACATAGGTTACCATACATGTATAGTACAACCAACTGAAAGCCATGATGAACGTTTGTATGAAATGTAGCCTAGCTACTCGACACTCGATAGGCTATCTCGACACCTCTACAACGACACCTCTACGGTCGGCGCAATACGGTCGGTGACGATGAAGGATAAGACAGTGGTGGAACGAAAGTCATTGATTGATTATGTATGTGTGGATGAACGAATGAAGAAATCTGTGATGGATGCTAGGGTGTATAGGGGTATTGGAGGGGGTCTGTCTGATCATTATGTAGTGGTAGCTAAGGTTAGGATACAAAAGAAGTGGGTGAGGAGAGCGGGAGGGAGGCGAGAGGAGGGTGGAATGGTGAGGAGGGTGGAGAGGTTGCAGGAGGAGGAAGTCAGGGAGGAGTACAGGAGAGCAGTGGAAAGACGACTAGGTGGGTTCGACCTGGAAGTTATGGAGGAAGTGGAAGAGATGAGCAAGGTGTTTAAGGATGAGATCTGTGCAGCATGTGAGGAGGTGTGTGGAGTGAGGAGAAGAGGGAGGGGAGTGAAAGGTACAGCATGGTGGACAGAAGAGGTAAGAATAGCTGTGGAAGAAAAGAAGAAAGCATATAGTGAGTGGTTGGGTAGTAGAGGGAATGAAGATTCCGAGAGACAGAAACGAGCGAGGTACGTGGAGAGTAAGAGGGTGGTGAAGAGAGTAGTGAAGGAAAGCAAGAGTACAAAGGAGTACAAAGGAAATCAAGCAACAACAGATCTAGTGACCCTTCTAGGTTGCTTGTCCTCCAAAACACTGAGGATCAAGTGTCCAAACAGTGGTTTAGAGTGGGTAAGGGAACATTGGAAAGGGAACTACTGCCCTGCCACTAACGTGGCAGGACTAGGAAGTTAGTAGGGGACATATGGGTTAGTAACTGAGGGGAGGATAAAGTTATTCATTTACAAACGCAGTCAGTCGCGGGTTTGATGCGAGATATTTGTCTAGGCGGAATTTAAATGAATCAACGGTGCTGCAGTCTATAACGTCTCGGGGAAGCCCATTCCACAAGTTGACAACTCGATTGAAGAAGAAATTCTTAGATTCGTGCGAGTTAAAAGATTTACCAATAATTTTGCAACCGTTTCCCCGCGTGTAATTAGATTGGTCGATAGTGAAGTACTTACTACAGTTCATATTGTCGATGCCTTTGATGATTTTGAACACTTGAATTAAGTCGCCTCTTAATCTGCGCTGGGTTAAAGGAAATAGATTTAATTCTCTAAGACGCTCTTCGTATGGTTTGTTCTTTAGGCTAGGTATCATTTTGGTAACTCTACGTTGAACTCGTTCTAGCTTGTTTATATCTTTTTGGTAATAAGGGCACCAGGATTGAACGCAGTATTCCAGAAGAGGGCGGACTAAGGAATTGTAAAGAGTTAGGATAACTTCTTTGGATTTATGCTCAAATGACCTGCCTATAAAGCCAATTATTTTGTTTGCCTTCTTAACAACTTCTGAACATTGTTGACTCGGTTTTAGGTTACTCGATATTGTTACTCCCAGATCAGTTTCTCTGTTTACATTCTTAAGCTGAGTGCCATTCATCGAATAGTTTGCTTTCTCATTTAGGTATCCGACATGTAGTACTTTACATTTATCCGCATTGAAACTCATTTGCCAAATTTGGGCCCAACATGACAATTTATCTAGATTGTGTTGCATATCGTCAACTTGTTCTTTTGAGAGTACGCTATTTGCAATTTTTGTATCGTCAGCAAATTTTGAGATTGTGCAGGTGAGACCCTCATCTATGTCGTTGATGTAAATTAGAAAGAGAATTGGTCCTAGTACCGATCCCTGGGGTACCCCGCTACTTACATTGGTCCATTTAGATGCCTTACCGTTTATGACTACCCTTTGCTTTCTGTTGCTGAGCCAATTTTCTATCCATTTCAACACACCGTCTTGTATTCCATGCGCTTTTAGTTTTAGCAGTAAACGTTTGTGGGGAACTTTGTCAAAGGCCTTTTGAAAATCAAGGTATATAATATCTACAGCTTTACTCTCATCGTAGAGGTTGAGGATATCGTGGAAGAAGTCTAAGAGGTTTGTTAAACAGGAACGTTTTTTACGAAAGCCGTGTTGAGTATCTTTAAGTATGTTATTTTCCTCCAAGTGATTTACGAGTCTGTCTCGTATGACCGTTTCTAGCATTTTACATACAACTGAGGTTAAGCTAATTGGACGATAGTTACTGGGTAGGGATTTGCTGCCTTTTTTGAATATCGGTGTTACGTTGGCTAGCTTCCACTGATCAGGCATAGTTCCAGACTGCAAGGATTTATTGAATAGTAATGTCAGTGGTTTGGAGAGCTCATTCTTAGCTTCCTTTAGAACTCTAGGCGAGATTGTATCAGGTCCTGGCGTTTTATTTACCTTGAGTTTATCTAAACAATTCAATACTTCTCTCTCTGTAACGGTGATATTGCTTAGAACATCTGAATTATCAATATGAATCGGCGATGGTGTAGGGATATCACTGAGGTCTTCTGTTGTAAAAACTGATGCAAAGAAGGTATTGAGGGCATTACTCATTTGTACTTCGTCTTTGGTGTATTCTCCTTTTTCATCGACTAACGGTCCAACAGTTGAAGTAACTACTTTTTTCTTTCTGATATAACTATAGAATTCTTTCGGGTTTGTTTTACTTTGATTCGCAATATGTAACTCTAAGGTCTTTTTACTTTGCTTAATTAACTTTTTGGCTTTGCGTCGTAGCTCTACAAATTTCACCCGTTCTTCGTCATTTTGTGAGGATTTTAATCTATCATTAGCACATTTTTTAGCAAGCAGGCAGTTTGAAATATCTTTATTCCACCATTTGGGCTTATTATTATGGCCTGGACGCCGTATTTTCGATGGTATGCAGTCTTGCACTGCTTTTAGGTAAGTGGTTTCGAATAACTTCCAAGATGTATTTATGTCGTTATTGTTAATTAAAAAGCTCCAGTCAGTTTCTTTAAACATAGCTCTAAGTTTATGGAAGTTTGCTTTCTTGAAATTAGGGACTTTTTCGATGCTACTATTTGGTTCGTTACTAGTAAACTTTAAAGTGAAAGTTATCGTACGATGGTCGCTGTTACTGAATTCATCACCAACATTCAAATTCTCTATCAATTCTTCTTTTGTTGCAAGTACAATGTCAAGAACGTTATTACCACGGGTCGGCATTCGAACAAATTGATAAAGCGAACTCTCTTGCAAGTTCGTATACAAGTCATGTCCGGAGTGTGAAGTAAGAGTATCGCCCCACTTGGTCACAGGTAAATTAAAGTCGCCAAAAATTACGGTATCTTGTGAGTTACTTACATCTGCAATTTGTTCGTAAATTTCTCGGTCAGTTTGCACTGATTGAGCTGGAGGTCTGTATATTAACGCAAGTATTATTTTTGTACCTTTATTATTCTTTATTAGCACAAAAGATGTGTCGACGTTCACAATTTGAGGTTTTGACACGAGGGTCGGGTTAAGACTTTCTTTGATATAAAATAAAACGCCACCTCCATTTTTATTTATTCGGCTGTTCTCAAACATTACATAACCGGGAAGTGAATACTCTGCTAAAAAGTCTCTATCTTGTGTATTGAGCCAAGATTCTGTTATGCCAATCACATCATAATTTTCTGTAAACACTAGTTCCTCTAAATCTGAAAATTTATTGCGTATGCTACGAGCGTTTGCATAGAAAACCTTTAAAGTTGCGGTTTTAGAACTCGCAGATCGTTCTTTCATCGAATTTTTGGTTCTGGTCGGATCTACATTTACATTCATGGCTGTCCTCGGTCCTCGGTCGTTATCCCTGACGGTTTTGAATTTGGGTCGTGTTGGTGGAGCTTTATCCAAATTCGCGGTTCTTGACGGATTAGTATTTAATTCCTTTGTAGATTGCCGTCCTCGCTGTCTTCGGTCCTCCTTCCTGGTTGTCCTGTGCTGAGTCGATTTCTTCTCCGAAAATCCTTCACCGCATCGTTGAGAAGACGCCCAAAACGCGCTGCTCCCACCTGGTTCAGATGAACTCCATCATCCGAAAACAAATAGTCATCGTAGTAGAAATTGTCCCAGGTGTCGACGAATCCCACGTTCTCCTTCCTGCAGAGGTTTGCTAGACAACGATTTGTGCTGGTGGCTATGTTGTAAAATCGGCTCTCTACACCGAGCCGGGGGACGATTCCTGAGACGATGATCCTTGATGACTTCTCCTTAAACGACTTGATCAGCTGCTGGTACTTTAAAAGCAAATCTTCCGACCGGGTTCGCTGTATATCGTTGGATCCAACGTGGATGACGTACATTGTATTTGCAGGGGCCAGCTTTGATACTTCGTCAACTGCTGCAACTACGTCATCCACACCACCACCAGGGATACAAAAACGCTTCCTGGTCTTAGGTGCCCTGGCGCAAAACTCTGTGAGCTGACCACGTATCATCGAGTCTCCCACGAGCCGGACTTCTTCTATTTCCTCTTCGTCATCTGAGTCTGCGAATATCTGGAAACGGTTTTGACACTCGGTAATCGGTATGTGTTTCCTGGTCTTGGGGCAAACGTTGTTCCTCACGACACGGAAGTTGTCTTGAGGGGGAAGAGAGTCGCTATTTGTATCTTGAGTATCGGAAACATCAGCTGAAATGGCTACTGTAGGCGTTGAATTGTTAGCATTTGACGTTGGGGCGTTGGGCGTTGAGAAGAGTAGATGAGGAATTTGGAAGGAATCTGAGTGTAAAATGGAGGGAGAGTAAGAAACTGTTCTGGAAAGAAATCAAGAAAGTTAGGGAAGGTAGCAAGGGAAACAGTAAGGGTGTGAAAGATAAGAATGGGAGAATGCTAGCCGAGAAGCAAGAGAGAGTCGAAAGATGGAGGGAGTACTTCAGTGAGTTGCTAAATGAAAGGAATGAAGAGCCAGCAAACATAGCTGGATATGGTATGGGAGGGAGAAGAAGAGAAGTAGTGGAGGAGGAGGTGGGGATCAGGAGGTCAGAAGTGTCGGAAGCCATGAAAAGAGTGAAATTGGGGAAAGCACCAGGAACAGATGGAGTGTGTGGGGAAATGTTGAGGTATGGTGGTGAGATAGTGATAGAATGGGTATGGAAAATGTGCAAACTAGCATGGGAGAAGGGGAGTGCACCCGATGACTGGAAGACTGGCATAATAGTCCCCCTATATAAGGGCAAAGGGGAAAGAGGAGTGTGTGGTAACCACCGAGGAATATGTCTTCTAAGCGTAGTAGGGAAGGTATACAGTAGGGTAGTGATTGAGAGAGTGAGAGTGAGAACGGAGAAATGGGTAGGCGACGAGCAGGGAGGTTTTAGGAAGGGAAGAGGATGTGTAGATCAGATTTTTACCCTGAATTGTGTTGTGGAGAAGTATCTGGAGAAGAAACAAAAGGTGTATGTTGCCTTTATGGACTTGGAGAAGGCCTATGACAGAGTGGATAGAGAAGGTTTGTGGAAAGTACTTAGAATATACGGAGTAGAGGGCAAGTTGCTGAAAGCAGTGAAGAGCATGTATGAGGGTGCAAAGGCGGCAGTACGTGTGGAGAGTGAGCAGAGCGAGTTCTTTGACCTGAATGTTGGTTTGAAACAGGGGTGTGTGATGTCCCCGTGGTTGTTTACTGTATATATGGATGGAGTTATGAAAGAAATACTATCAAGAGCAGTGGATGTTGGTGTATTGCTGAAAAGGGAGGGAATTGAGTGGAAGCTACCTATACTGCTGTTTGCGGATGATACAGTTCTGATGAGTGATAATGAATGGGAGTTGCAGGGTCTGGTAAATGAGTTTGGAACAGTGTGCGAAAAACGGAATTTGAAGGTAAATACGGGGAAGAGCAAGGTTATGGTCTTCGAAAGGGGTGAAGTCACAGAGTGTGAGGTGAAGCTGAACGGTCAGGCTATGGAGATCGTCAACTCTTTTAAGTATCTGGGCAGTGTGTTGAGTAAAGATGGGACTATGGATGAAGAGGTGCGGGAGAGGGTACAACAGGGGAAGAGGGTTGTAGGAACGCTAAAAGCAGTAACAAGAAATAGGGTGGTCAGTATGGAAGTGAAGAAGTCCTTGCATGACAGTGTGGTAATCCCGACACTGACTTACGGAAGCGAAGCATGGACGTTGGTTGAGAGACTCAGACCAAGAGTGAGAGCAGTGGAAATGAATTACTTAAGGAGTGCGTGCGGAGTTACATGGAGGGATAGACAGACTAATGAGGAAGTAAGAAGGAGGTGTGGTGTGGAGGTAGATGTGCTGGAAAGTGTGAAAAGGAACAACTTGAGATGGTTCGGCCATATGGAACGTATGGAAAGCGAGAGAATGACTAAGAGGGTGTACGAGAGCGAGGTGGAGAGGTAGACCGAATATGAGGTGGAAGGATGGAGTGAGGAACTACATGAACGAAGGCGGTGCTGGTTGGGGGGAGGGGCGTCGACTGACTGGGGACAGAGGTGCATGGGGGCGGTTCGTTCGTGGCCACCCCTTCGGGGATCACGGCGTCAGGCAATAGATAGATAGATAGATAGAAAAAATTGAAGGCAATTACCCCAAAAAAACAGGTTATTGCGCACTCACGCGCACGCACGTGGACTTTGAGAGTTTTCAACCATCGGCACGGTTGCGTGGGATACGTACACAGTTCCCATACAAATCTGAGCCCTCTTGAGTGGCTACACCTGAGGTTACGGTCGGCGCAATTAGGGTGACGCGCCAGGCGCGTCTCTGGGGCTGTGCGTTACATACATCGCCGACGCGCCAGGGGCGTCGCTGGGGCTGTACGGGTTAACAGCCATGCGTGCATGATACTATGAGTTCCCCATATATAACTAGGCCTAGTCCCATATACAGTATATGAGTAGTACGTGTCACATCATCTAAACATTAATGAAATAACCACATACATTATTATCACAATCATGCACTCATCAAATTTGCATCACTGTCCTAATCCCCCCTCACAAGCAATCACTTGATTATTCAGTCACCGCCACATAGGTTACCATACATGTATAGTACAACCAACTGAAAGCCATGATGAACGTTTGTATGAAATGTAGCCTAGCTACTCGACACTCGATAGGCTATCTCGACACCTCTACAACTTGAATAAATAATATATAGAACCAGCCCAATTCCGCTTTCCTCAATTTTAGTTAAGATAGTACTTCAGAGGCTATCAACCCCATCACGCCGTAAATCAAGAATATCGTTAGGAATAGAGCCCCTTTTCGAGAAATGTACGTCCTTCCTTCAATCTCGCAAATCTACGCTCCCAAACTAGCCCACTGGTGCGAACACAAGAAGACCTTGGCAACACTGTATGTTTATCACGCCGTGGTCAGCTGGTCACCGAAACCCTCGACCTTGAAAGGGCAGTGTTGTCATTTTTTTTTTTTTTTTTCATCATCTTTTTCTAATTTCCTGCATCTCCACGTACTGTATGTAATTTGCTGCCACTGTGTTCAATGACATTCTGATACACATTGATTGATTTCCTGTCACTGGTATAATAAGAAATATAGCCGGTAACCTATTTAGCTGCCCGATTTGAGAGTGGATTATTAAATTGGTACCATAAAAGCGCATGGGAGCGTGTTTTGTAGTCTGCGCATGCGTAGACATTCGACCTGCCAAATGCTACAACTACAGAATATAATACCGTATGTTCAGCCAATATCTACTGAAACACGTATTTGTTAGTAACTAAAAAGGAAGTAAATACAATACTTCAATGAGTATTACACATTTCGCCCAGCCTATTACACCACATTAGATGAAACTAAATTTCTAGGTCAGGAAGCTGATATTTATGTATCAAATTATGTTAATTATTATATATTCACTGCGTTAACGAGTATATAACCATCATATTATGAATCTAGTAAAAATATACTACACAACTATATGTCATAGATAAGTTGCGAACTGTATTAAACCTCTTAAATCACGAAAACCCTCAAAACACCTCAATGGTGCATCACACACGATAGTCATTTGAATAAGACCCCCAGCGCCATCTGGATTTTTAGTACAGTTTTCTCTCATTGGGGCAGAGAAAACCTTGTTGCCTTTGATGCTTCCAAAACCCAATTTCTTCATCTTACTACCCGTCCAGACCTCCCAGAGGACTATCCCTTACACATCAACAATACAAAAATCAATCCTTCATCTTCTCTCAATATTCTCGGTGTCTCTTTTTCTTCTGCTCTCACTTGGAAGGACCATATAACCAGTCTTGCTAAGGCAGCGTCCCAGAAGCTGGGTGTGCTCAACCGCCTCAAGGGGTTCTTTACCCCTGTACAGCTTCTTGCTCTATACAGCTACTTACTCTGTAAAGGGGCACAGTGCATCCTTGTATTGAGTATTGTTCACATGTGTGGGGAGGATCTTCTTACACAGCACTCCTAGACAAAGTAGAAAGGAAAGCCTTTCGTATTATTAACTCCCGCCCACTCACCAACTCTGCAATCTCTCTTTCTACGCCGCAATGTTGCATTTCTCTCGCTATTCTATCGCTACTTTAACTAATTCTCTATGACTATGAGCAATTAGACTGAAATTAGATAGAGTTCAAATATAAGATTATCGGTATTGAAGGCGGGAATCACAAGAGAATAGTTAAACAAGCAAATGGCCGAAATATAGTGTGGGTTAGAAAAGGGCACTCGTATACGTAGCTCCTTTAACTAAACACAACAATGATCAGATTACGTTAAGTTAATATTCATACAGTACTAAGATAAAGCTTAATATGATTCACTCAAATAATAAACAAAGTATATACATTACGATGGTACTTAATGCACAACGAAATGACAAACACAAGAAAGTTGGAATAGATGTTGTCTTGTCTGTGGACTGGCGAGGACTGATTGTGGGCCAGGGTTATCATCAGGGACCTAACGTATTTCCCGCCTTGCGCAAGTCGCGCAGGTGGACGTCTCACATAATATTATAATAGAGACGATCAAGCTCTATCCAAAGCTTATATATAATATATACAATATATTAATATTGTAAATCAATGTCAATGGATAAATAATAACTAGCCGTTTAAGACTTATAGATACATTTTAGTACCAATTCAAACCACCAGGGCGCTCCACAGGTGCGCGGGTGATTCGAAAAGAACAATAGGTACGAAATGACGAGATGTAGATAGGATAGATAAGAAACAGATAGAAAACAGGACAAATATCATACCATACATGCAATGTCTCTATCGCATCCACGATACATTCCCCCGCCAATAAAGAACCTGAACCCCACTTAAACCTAAAGTTGGCCAGAGGCTATCTTGCAACGCCACATGCTAACAGCGTTGCTAGCAGCACGTCTGGACCGTGTCCCGATCCGAGGTTGACTAACATCAGATGGTGTCTGGTTATTGTCTATATCCTCGGACCCAGCAGAGTCTGTTTGTTGTTGGGTATTAGACTCGTCATTAAGCTCCATCATATATAGACGAGCGACTGGCCTCACCGTGTTACCGGTTGATGTTTTAACTAACGCGACCCGATCAATATGGTCCTGTCCCTCATACACCTCTAGAACACGACCCAACCTCCAGAACAACCGAGGACACTCTTCATGGATTAGTACTACATCCCCTACAGAGGGTGTATACACATTATTGTTGTTGTTGTGCACCGGCGGGTGCCCAACCCCGAAAAGGGTTGAAATAGGGGAGCTATCCCCCCGCCAAAGGCGGCTTTCTAGGGCCTTTCCTAGCTGATGCTGAGAGGATTGGGTTCTAGTCATGTGGTGATGGGCTGGTCTATCAGAGTGAGAGCTGAGCAATCTCTGCCATACCCATAGCTTACTCTGACTGTTCCTTTTACTTATATATTTTCTAGATCTCAAGTGACGGCGTCTCTAACGTGGATTGACCTCCCAATCTACCAAGATTGGAAGCCAAAGCGTCACATTTTTCCTTTGCCCCTCAACTTTCTCTTCATAATTGCTGAGGGACACAGGGCCCTGGGTGGGGCTTTGGTTTCCCGGGCGTTTCCGCGCCCTCCTCAGCTCCCCGCCATGGAGTGGCTTCGGTCACCCAGGCTTTATTGTGGTTGGCGGGGAGGGTTCTGTGGGGGCACTCGGTTATGGCCTTGGCCTTGCTCGGGGCCTTGGGGCTGTTCGGCCAGGCAGCTTGGGGAACAACAACAACAACACATTATTGTTGTCTCTATTGCTGCGCTCTCTCAGCGCCAGCAAGTAATCCATTTTCCATCTTTTACGAAAATCCTCGATAATCTTTGTAACGTATCTATAGCGTCGAGTCACTGCTGACCTAGAGTACAGGGATGGATCTTCAAGTTCCCCCTCCGCTTGTAGATCGGAGGGAAATGGGGTCAACTCCCGCCCGTAGAGCAAATGAGCCGGTGTCAGTGGAAGCGGCTCTTGTAGGTCCGTATATACGTAAGTAAGGGGACGACTGTTGACGATGGCTTCCACTTCGGTAAGTACTGTGTCTAGTTCTACCTTCCTCACCAAAGCCCGTCCTATGATCGATTTCAACCCAGACTTACCTATGCCCACGCATCGTTCCCACATACCACCAAACCATGGCGCTCGAGCTGGGATAAATCGCCACTCGCAACGTCTTTCACCCAGGAAGGATATAATCTTAGCATCCTCCTGTAACTCCTTTAAATAATTAGAAGCCTGATGGAATGTTGGAGCATTGTCACTTATTAGTAGTTGAGGGATGGATCTGCGTGCGCAGAAACGCCTGAATGCCAGCATAAATGTCTCAGTTGTCATGTCATCACAACGCTCCAAATGTACAGCCCTCGTTGTAGTACAGGTAAACAGGAGAACATATACTTTGTCCTGATCTTTAGTCTTTAATGCACCGGTATAATCCAGACCCACTACCCTAAAGGGTTCTAGTTGATTAATACGGAAATCAGGCAATGGCGGAGCTGGACCCGTGGAGTAAGGTTTGCCCTTCAATCTCCTACAAGTAACACACCGTTTCAATACTCTCCGGACTACCTGCCGGATTCTGGGTATCCACCAAACCTGACGAAGGTTGGAGACTACGTGGTGGATCCCGTAGTGAGCTAACGATTGGTGTGCCCGTGCCACTAATAAGTTTGTAACGTGATGATCTGAAGGCATCAGGATCGGGTTGGTTGTTTCAAAAGGCATATCCGATCTTTCCAGGCGACCCTCACACCTGATAAGACCATTATCCAGATATAGCCTTAACTGTTGCACAAGATTAGGTTTTATGCTTGGTTTGTTGCGACGTAAATACTCTACTTCTTTTGAAAAGGATTCGGTTTGAACCCGTTTTATTATCGCTATCTCTGCTGTCTTTAATGCTGTAGAAGTTAAGCTCAATTCAGCTAAGCTTAGGCCCGTGTCAGATATCTTATACATTCCTTTGGCCTTATCCCTAATTGTGGTAATAAAACACACGACCAGGGAAAAGATTCTGACTAGTTTATTATATGCACCAACCCTAGCCCACTTATACATCGGAATTGGTGTTACATTATCATCCGTGAGTGATGACACTGCCACCGCCTCAAGCGACAGAGCACCCACATCGGCAGCCTCCCACTCCGTCCACATTTCCTCTTGCAGCAACCAAGGAGGACCGTGCCACCAGAGTGTGGACTGTTGTAGACGAGAAGCCGTAATACCCCTTGTAATCAAGTCGCTGGGGTTTTCACTCGTATGCACGTAGTACCGTAATAGATAGCGTTTGGCAGTAGGGACCGTATTTCATCGACCCTACTTCGCACATAAACTGGCAAAGTTTTATTACTATGGACCCAGTTGAGTGCAATCTGACTGTCGCTCCACACGTGAACTGATTCTAAGCTCAGGTCCTTTTCAAGAGCGACATTGATGTGGCCTACCAAACGTCCTAGCAATAGCATAGCAGTCAGCTCCATTTTGGGGATTGTTACAGGTTTGACGGGAGCCACTTTGGCCCGTGCTGTAACAAGATGCGCCCCAAGAGGTGTAACGACATATACAGCCACCCCGTATGCCATGGAGCTAGCATCGCAGAAGGCATGGAGTACCGCTCTCCCACGACCTGCTACCACGCGCGGTAGGTGGACATTACACAGTGTGGCATAGTCGCGCAACACGGCTGCCCCTTGATCCTGTACGTCAACAGGCAGTCGGTCATCCCAACATATACCACGTCTCCATATTTCTTGCATAAGTATACGTGCGCGTATAGTAACTGGTAAAGCAAGACCCAGTGGATCGAAGAATTGTGATAATTTGCTCAGCAGGCTCCTTTTGGAGTGTGCAACATCCTGCTGAGCAAATTGCCTGTCATTGTAGGTTAAATAGTCCTACCCTGGGTGCCAGATCATTCCCAAATTCCTGGCTATATCCTCGGTGGCCGCTAGCGTCCCATCAACCTGCAGTTGGTCATTCAGTAAGTCGCAGTTCGAGACCCATTCACGAAGGTGTAGGTGCGCTTCAGCGAACAGCCTACGAGCTTGCCAATAGAGAGATAGCAACTCCTCTTGCGAATCACAATTCCCCTGCAGGTTGTCGATGTAGAGACCTTGGAGGAGACGATCAGTATCTTCCTCTGCCAGCTCTAGATGTTTTCTTATGGTGGCATTCAGCAGAAACTGCGAACATGTCGCGCCAAAGAGGACCACCCGAAACCGATACTGTACCACAGGACTCAGGGGATTCTGGGCGTCCCGGAACCAGAAGAAACGAGTGACGTCTCGATCCCGCTCACTCAGTCCCACCATCAAGAACGCCTTCTCAATGTCGCTGGTGAACGCGTAGCGACCCAGCCTGAACCTAAGCAACTGTTGAGACAGGTCCGACACCAACGACGGACCCGTTAAGAGACAGTCGTTCAGACTGGGACCCGCACCCACCTTTGCCGAGCAATCAAATATGATCCTGATGGGGGTAGTTGGGCTGTCTTTACGGACGCAATGGCGAGCCAGGTAGTGAACACGCCCCCGCTCCACCGGCTCCGAGAATTCCACTTCTTCAATAAACCCCCGTGTTACGTACATTTGTAAGATGGCGTCATATGCATCGCGCGTCTCCGGTTCCGTTTTCAGTTTCCGCTGCAGCGCCCGCAGTCTCCCCAATGCCAAACCATAATTTGTGGGTAAAGAAATATTCGCTTCCCTCCAGCGCAGTCCTACTGTGTATTGCTGGTCCGTGGCACTATAGCACACAGACTCTTCAAACAGGTCTAATGCAATCTTCGAATCATTATCGACTTCAATAGGATCTATACCTATATGGTCTAACCTCCATAGTTTCTCTAAGTCGAACTCGGTAGCTCTCTTAGGGCCTTCGAGAGGAGCAGCGTCATTAATCAGACTATCCACCGCAGTTGTTTGCAATCTCAATACAGACACTGTGTCGACTAGAGTAGTAGTATCGGAGGAACTTACTTTGCCACTCAGACAATATCCAAACTTTGTGGGGATTAGAATTACCCCACACTCTCGTTTATATCCAGGATGAACTACAGAATAATAGTGATCGGCACCTAGAAGAATGTGTACCTCTGTTTGATTACCTATGGCGGACAATTGAATTCCTTTGGCGCGCAAGGCTCGCTCGACACCCTGTATACCCGATTGTTTATAATCTGGGATTTGATCCACCACAACGCACTCCAAGCTCTGACGCTGCTTGCGGTAGAAATAGGATACCCGAGCTACGTCATACTCCTGTCGGTCTACACTCCCCGTAAAACCTTGTAACTTAAGAGTTTCTGTACCCAATACATCATGGTTTAGGTTCTGTAGGGTAGATCTTTGAATGAACGACCTCTGTGAGCCTTGATCTATCAAAACTCGACAGTTGACTATCTCGCGCTTACCTTCCATTGGCATCATAATAGTGGGCAAAAGTGTTGTATCCTTTCTAGTACCTAAAGTCATAGTAGTAGTGTTCCCTGCTGGTACATCCTTAGTCTTAGTACTGGTTGAAATACATAGTTTGTCAAAGTGATGACCTTGACAGTTATGACATGGCCTCAAATAAGTAGCTATGCACCCCCCTCTCTTCCCATGGTCCTTGGCTAGGCATCCAGTACACAAATTTAATTTCTTTGCTCTAGCCACCTTAGCCTCATTCGTCTGGAATCTATTACAGGACATCCATCTATGTTTGTCACTAGCACACAACTTACATACGCCTAGTGATTTCTTAGTTTTTCCCTTCTCTCTATTCCTTGCTTCCACTGTCATACTCAACGTTCCACTCATCCCAGCTTGTCCACCATTTCTGGTTCTACAATTGTTAAGTTGCATATTACTTATTTCCTTGCTAAAGGTAGTTCTGGAAATCAAATGACCTGACCTTATCTAGGATAGCTAGAGGAAGTTTTCTCCTCAAGATGGTAACAATAATTTCTGAAACAGTTATGCCAAGTGTCTCCAGAAACCGGGTGTGACACTCCATCCTAGCCCTAAAGTTAGCCAACTCTTCTACCTTATATCGAGGTTCCTTTAGATCTAATAGGGCAAGGACATGAGCCACCTTCAATTGCTCACGATCTCCGTAAGTCACCTTTAACAACTGTACCGCCTCCTCATAACTATCTCCTACTACTGCAAACCCTTCAATCAAATGTAAAGCCTCATCATCTAATTGGCCCTTCAGGTAGTGAAACTTACGCACATTGTCCAGGTTAGAATTATGAACAGTAGAACTAAAAACATCCCAGAAAGCCAATCACTCTGTTAGATTACCCCCAAATCGAGGTAGATTTAGTTTAGGGAGGTTGACCGCATGCTTTGGATCGAGCTTGTTTGTAGCACCATGGCCCGTATTTTCACGTGGCCGTTTTGTTGCTATGGCACTCTTTAGTGTACTTTCTGATTTAAAGTACAAATAGTCCTTCGCCATACGATCGCCACACTCCTCTGACATCTCCTCATCACCTTCCAGGAACGATAAGATTTGGTCACCCAGAGTGCTGATCTTGTCATGAGTGTTTTGTATACTTTTCAGACTAGCTTCCATTTCATCAATCGTTGCAGTAGTAATGAATGTATCCATGTCTGTGGTGAATCTGGTCAGAGCACCCCTGTAACCGGCACGCTGATTTTTAGCTAATCTGAGATCTGCACTCTTTGTGTCAGAATTGGGTAAATCATCCTTCGTTGCTCCATCATCCTTTCCCATGATGAAAGGTAGCTATTGTTATTTAATAAAGGAAATATCAGCTATATTTACGTCAGCAAGCACATTGTACCAGATCAGCACTTACGCAGAATAATGGAAAAGTAAGATATAACGTCAGAACATTGTACAAAGATATTCTACTATAATTGCAAATACCGATATTCCGCTTAAATGGTTAGACCGTGTAAATCATTACGAAGGGTATTAAAGGTATGAATTAAGTGGCCTATAAATCTCGCTTGTAGGTTGGGTTAGCCCATTCTGGTACCCAACAAAAATACAAACGCTGGCTTTCTACTTTACCTGTATCATGGCCTCCTTTCTTGCTTTCACAATGAGTGTTGATGATGGGTATGATCAACTAAGAAAAACTAAGGAAATTGAAAATAGTAAGGGAAACTAATGTAAACTAAGGGAATATTCTAAATGAAAAACTAAGGAAAACTAAGGAAAAACAGGCACCAAGGGTAGTTTACTGGGGGAATATGATCTCCGGCTGACAAAACTTTGGGGTTCGAAGCACAATCACACCTGCCTCTCTAGCATATAGCTTCCGAAGCAGGCTAACCAGCTTATCATACAATCTTTGGTTTGCTGGAAGATCCAGATGTACACCATCTATATCCAGGTCACCGGTGGTAAGCGGTACGGCCACAAACTTATGTTTTGTGTCAGGCAGTCTCAACCGCAGTATACGGTTTACAGAGTTTTTGATCCTGTGATACTCGGTAAAATCAAAGTCCCTCACCCGAGTGCGGCACTCGATCGTCACAATACGGCACTCAGTGTTAGCCTCTATCTCCAGGTCCAGCGCCAAATCCTTTATCTCGTTAGCTAGGGCCCTTGGCGAACAGTCTGGCTTGATGTCATTACCGCCGATCACCAAAAAAGTGGTTCGGGGTCAATATCTAATAAGCCTATGCCACTGGGGGGATCCTTTCAGATCCTGAACTTTCGCCCCAGGTACCCCAAAATAACGAAACTTGAATTCGCGATCGCCTGAGGGTGTAGAATATGTATTATACCCCTGCTCTGCATTCGCGAGCCGGACGGCGTAAGAATGTCCTAACACTGCCACTCGATCGAGATCACCGCTATCAGCAACCGGTGGTATGAAGCCTAATCCTACGGCCCCAGGATCTTTCGTCCTGCACCCGGGCTGTGTACCACTACCACTGCTCATTGATACAAACTTACGGCAATGCTTGCTACTAAATTACTTCAAGTTCCCGGATTCTGGGCACCATTTAACTAATTCTCCATGATTATGAGCAATTAGACTGAAATTAGATCGAGTTCAAATATAAGATTATCGGTATTGAAGGCGGGAATCACAAGAGAATAGTTGTTGTTCCTCAAGCTGCCTGGCCGAACAGCCCCAAGGCCCCGAATAAGGCCAAGGCCATTATCGAGCGCCCCCAAAGAACCCTCCCTGCCGACCACAATAAAGCCTGGGTGACCGAAGCCACTCCATGGCGGGGAGCTAAGGAGGGTGCGGAAACGCCCGGGAAACCAAAGCCCCACCCAGGGCCCTGTGCCCCTCAGCAATTATGAAGAGAAAGTTGAGGGGCAAAGGAAAAATGTGACGCTTTGGCTTCCAATCATGGTAGATTGGGAGGTCAATCCACGGAAGAGACGCCGTCACTTGAGATCTAGAAAATATATAAGTAAAAGGAACAGTCAGAGTAAGCTATGGGTATGGCAGAGATCGCTCAGTTCTCACTCTGATAGACCAGCCCATCACCACATGAGAATAGTTAAACAAGCAAATGGCCGAAATATAGTGTGGGTTAGAAAAGGGCACTCGTATACGTAGCTCCTTTAACTAAACACAACAATGATCAGATTACGGTAAGTTAATATTCATACAGTACTAAGATAAAGCTTAAGATTCACTCAAATAATAAACAAAGTATATACATTACGATGGCACTTAACCCTCCAGCCCCGGCTATGTATTATGTATATATTCCCCGAAATCCGGGGGTTTTGGCCGAAAAACGTCTACGCCTAGGCTACCGTATCTTTGTTATTCTGACTGCTTCCGCATTCCCGCGCAACCCCAAGCGTAGATGTGTTTCTTACCTGTAGAATGGCGTTAAGTAGAGCTCTCTAAGACAACTGGTTCAGTTGTGATGATGATTTCATTGGAGATAACTTTATGGCAAAAACAGCCACTTTACACTACTTTTCGATACTTAACAACAACATACAGGCACACACGAACAAGCGACGCACTCCTTGTGGCCGGAGATGTGGGGCGTCGGTCCAGCCGGCTGTTGTTTACATGCGTCGGACCGACGCCTCGCACACCAAGCTCACAGGCTTTCAACCACTGGGCGTTCAAGAGCCCTTCCGGGCAGCTCGGGTATGCTTTTTTATGGGCGTTCAAGAGCCCTTCCGGGAACGAAGGGTTAATGCACAACGAAATGATAAACACAAGAAAGTTGGAATAGATGTTGTCTTGTCTGTGGACTGGCGAGGACTGCTTGTGGGCCAGGGTTATCATCAGGGACCTAACGTATTTCCCGCCTTGCTCAAGTCGCGCAGGTGGACGTCTCGCATAATATTATAATAGAGACGATCAAGCTCTATCCAAAGCTTATATATAATATATACAATATATTAATATTGTAAATCAATGTCAATGGATAAATAATAACTAGCCATTTAAGACTTATAGATACATTTTAGTACCAATTCAAACCACCAGGGCGCTCCACAGGTGCGCGGGTGATTCGAAAAGAACAATAAGTACGAAATGACGAGATGTAGATAGGATAGATAAGAAACAGATAGAAAACAGGACAAATATCATACCATACATGCAATGTCTCTATCGCATCCACGATAGCTACTATAATAATCAATGTTCCTCAGAGCTTTCCCAGTGTATACCACCTCCTCTATGTAGTGTACGTAGTACCCGTCTTGCAACACAATCCCACCCCTACTCTTTGCAACTCTCCAACTCAAAAAGTGAAACGTTATTCTCAGTCTTTCTTCTATTCAACTGCTGAGCTCTGGAACTCTCCCAGAATCAGTCTTTCCCTCTTCCTATAACTTAAATTGCTTCAAACAGCTCTGAGGGAGACACTCGATACAGGCAGTTCTACCTTTTGTCTCCCTCACTCACATAGAAAAAATAAATAAAATAAAAATAAGGCCATTAGGTCCGATATGGGCCGATTCTAGGGGTATGGAGCGTAAGAGGACAGCCAAGTTGTTGTTGTTGTTGTTGTTCCCCAAGCTGCCTGGCCGAACAGCCCCAAGGCCCTGAGCAAGGCCAAGGCCATAACCGAGCGCCCCCACAGAACCCTCCCCGCCGACCACAATAAAGCCTGGGTGACCGAAGCCACTCCATGGCGGGGAGCTGAGGAGGGTGCGGAAATGCCCGGGAAACCAAAGCCCCACCCAGGGCCCTGTGCCCCTCAGCAATTATGAAAGTTGAGGGGCAAGGGAAAAATGTGACGCTTTGGCTTCCAATCTTGGTAGATTGGGAGGTCAATCCACGTTAGAGACGCCGTCACTTGAGATCTAGAAAATATGTAAGTAAAAGGAACAGTCAGAGTAAGCTATGGGTATGGCAGAGATCGCTCAGTTCTCACTCTGATAGACCAGCCCATCACCACAGGACAGCCAAGTTGGAGGGGTTAATAATGTACTGTATAAGTTTCTGATCAACTGTCGGCTTATTTCTACCCTATTATTATAAGCATTTAAAAAATGTATACAGTACTGCAATTCTCATTTTCATTTTTGTATCTTTTCATTGTGGCATTCGTTAAAATGACGTACCATCTGTACAGTCCATCCTCATACAACACTGTTTTATGGGGGACACTACACGCCGTGTTGTACGAAACCATGTTGTACGAAACATAGAAACCCATGTTATAATGTACATTGTACTTATGGTGGACACCTCAGAAATTTGGTTGTTTTTCCCGATTTTCACACATTCAAATACTTACATAGCCTTCACAATAATCATTAATACAATCGACCCTCGCAAATCCGGACTTCACCAATCCGGACTTTCGACAATCCGGACACAATCCGGAGTCCGGTCCGATCGTCCGGTAGTGCGTACCGTAACGCATACTTGTCTGAATACTTAAAATTTTGTCCGGTAGGTGGCTCTCGCGACGGGTGACGCCACCCGTTCCCGCCTAGTCATTCAAGCTTGTTTACAACCCGCCGTGCGACTACAGTACCTGGTTATTAAGGTGTTTGTGAAGTTATTATCGACTTTCATTGCCAGCCACCATGCCCCCCAAGCCTCAAAAGACTGTCAAGCGGGTAAAGGTTACTCTGAGTGTAGAACAAAAGCTAGAACTGATAAGGAAGCTTGAGAATGGTCGTACAGTGCTCCAGGTTTGTGAGGAGTATGGGTGCAAGAAGCAAACCGTCTCCGAAAAACGTAAGACCAAGGACAAGTTAAAGAACTATGCTGCTAAATTTTGTGTCGAAGGCAATAAATCTAAAACTGGCAAAGCAAGACCAAGGAAAAATATGACCACAGCTGATCATTCCCAGCTAGATGCAGCTGTACTGAAGTGGTTTCTTCAGGAGAGGTCTAGTGGCGTGAATGTACGGGGTGTGGAGATTATGACCGCCGCAGTGAAGCTGGCTGAAAATTTGGGCCTAGCTAACTTAAACCCTTAAAAAGCGGCTCACCACATAAGTCGAGTTGAAAAAACTGGCAAAAAACGGGTGAAAAAAGGGTGGAAATCGAGTGAAAATGGGTGGGATAGTAATGATCCATACGTCCGACATCTGTGGCCTCCCGGCCCACACTAACTCCAGTTCCCCCACCGCGCGGGAGGATGACAGTGTAACCAATAGTTCGCTAAAAGTGAGCAAGGTAGCAAAATCAGCTAAACTTCCATCTTCGAGGTAACACTGTCAGTGCTCCACGAGTGCTACGTAGCTGTATGTGGCGTCATTGTGTAGCGATTTCCACCTAGTTTTTGGCGCAATACAGTTCCTTTCATACTGATGGTTGATATAGCAGTCAGAATGGCCTGAAAAGGCCCAAAACGGCCACAGAGGACCCGCTAATCTAGGGTTAAGGGTAGTGATGGTTGGTTATGGCGGTTTAGGAATCGACATGGATTGTTTAATGTTAAAACTCCTGGGGAAAGTGGGAGTGCAGACAGTTCTGGGATAGAAGCTTTCCGTGCTCGTTTCCATAAGCTTGTGGAGGAAGAGAACCTAACCCTCTCTCAAGTATATAACGCCGATGAGACTGGATTTTACTGGCGTTCTATGCCCAAAAATACCCAGGTAACGAAGCATGAGGGGAAAACAAAAGGAAAGAAACTATCCAAGGAACGATTATCAGCCCTGTGTGGGGGAAATGCCAGTGGCACGCACCGTCTCAAGCTGGCGATTGTGGGAAAAAGCAAGAGGCCACATGCAATGAGGAACCTAGACATCGAAACAGAACTGCCAGCCAAGTATTACCACAGCAAGAAAGCCTGGTTCAACTGCGCTATTTTTACTGCATGGTTTTTCGAATACTTCGTGCCAGCTGTCATCAGATATCAAGTGGAAGTTTTGGGCATCCCCAGAGACGAAGTGAAGGCAGTTCTATTGTTGGATAATGCCCCAGCCCACCCCAGCGCTGATATATTGGTCTCACCTGACGGGCGAATTAAAGTTGTGTACCTCCCGCCTAACACCACAGCACTTATCCAGCCCATGGACCAGGGCATTATTAGCGCCCTCAAGAGGAAATATACCAGGAAGTACCTCAATGAAGTCCTGGTGGTGCTGGAGGACGAGTCCGACTCAGTACAGGACACTCGTGGGGCACGCACACTGGCTAACATCAAAGCCTATAACATCCACTCTGCTATTTGCAATCTTTGCTCTGCTTGGGATAGCCTACAAATTTCCACCTTAGCCAACTGTTGGAAACCATTCCTTCATGCCGAAGATGATCCCAATGACTTCGAGGGGTTTGGTAATGATGCGGCTGCTGATTTCCACAACCTATTGAGGAATGCTGGGGAAAAGGATGTCACTGTGGAAGATGTTCAAGATTGGCTGGACGAGGCAGAGATAGTACCAGGGCATGAAATTTACACTCATGAACAGATCGCAGAACAGATCCAGAGCCAAGAAGCAGAAGAAGAGAGCAGTGACGAGGAAGAGGAACCAGTAAACCGACACAAACTATCGTCACTGAGGGCTAGTGTGGACGACCTGATTGCCTTCACTGAATACACTCCTGAGGTAGCGTCACACTACACCCAGCTACGTTTACTCAGGGAGGCAATCATACTGAAGCAACACCAAGTGGTTAGGCAGACGAAAATCCACTCTTTCTTTCGCCGGCCAGCCACAGCCACCCTAGCCACCACCCAGGAGCCTCAGCCGGGTCCCAGTAGTGCCACCACCCAGGATCCTCAGCCAGGTCCCAGTAGTGCCACCACCCAGAAGCCTCAGCCGGGTCCCAGTAGTGCCCCCGACCATCGCCGGCCAGCCACCACCCAGGAGCCTCAGCCGGGTCCCAGTAGTGGATGTGGATGTGAGGTGGATGATCTGATGGTCGTGGATTCGACCTCGGATTCTGATTAACCCCCTTCAATCAACCCCTGTACATAGTGTAAATAGAAGATTTAGGATAAGGTGAGTACTGTACAGTACTGTATATTACGTAACTTTTATTTACTGCTAGGCTAATAATATTAATAATGCGTGTACAGTACTTACACTAGTTGTACTTACACTAGTTGTATTTGCGGGATTGAGCATGCTCGTTAATTCCCGCCTCCTAAAATATGTTTGTCATACCGTGCTTTGAAACTATGCACTGATGGTGCAGACACTACTTCGGCTGGCAATTTGTTCCACCCACTAATCGAGTTGGTAGGAAATCTCTTACTTTTCAGATCAGATTTACTATTTAGCACTTTTAGTTTGTAGCTGTGACCTCTTGTCCTCTCACCTCCATCCCTCTCTATGAAGTTTTCTTGGTCGATTTTGTCAATACCTCTAACACATTTATATATCTGAATTTGCTGTCCTCGTTTCCTTCTCTGTTCCAGTGTAGGTAGATTCAATCTCTCGAGCCTCTCTTGGTACTCCAAATTTTCCAAACCTGGGATCATCCTCGTAGCTGCTCTCTGTACCCTCTCAATTTTGTGGATATGTTTCTTCAAGTGAGGGGACCACACTACAGATGCATATTCCAACCTGGGTCTTATTATTGCCGTTATTATTTGTTTCATGGTGTTTTCATTAAGATAATTGAAAGACATCCTGATATTTGCCAATAGTGCTAGTGATTCTCTCACTATCTTATTTACGTGGCTTTCTGGAGACATGTTATCCTTAAATTCTATCCCCAAGTCTTTTTCTTTTTCTGCTTTGGGAATCACTTCGTTTCCTAGTTTATAATCATTTCTAGGTCTGTACTTGCTTTTACCCATTTCTAGAGTCTTACATTTCCCTGCATTGAACTCCATATTCCATTTGATGCTCCATTCATGGATCTTTTGCAAATCTGCTTGGAGCTCAAGGCAATCCTCCTGGGTTCTGATCGTTTTAAGCAGCTTAGCATCGTCCGCAAACATGCTCATGTAGCTTGTTAGTCCCTCAGGTAAGTCATTTACAAATATTAGAAACATGATTGGGGCTAGGACAGATCCTTATGGTACCCCACTCGTAATTTGAGTCCAGTTTGACGATTTCCCCCTTACTGTTGTTCTCATCTGTCTTCCGCTAAGGTAGCTCTCCATCCATTTCAGCAGTTTGTCTCCTACTTTTCCCTCATGTTTTAATTTCCACAGCAATCTCTTGTGTGGAACTTTGTCAAATGCCTTTTTAAAGTCTAGGTAGGCACAGTCTACCCATCCTTCCCTCTTGTCCACTGTGTCTATTACTCTAGAGTAAAAACTCAACAAGTTGCTTACACATGATCTGCCACCTCTGAATCCAAATTGTCGGTCAGTAATTAATCTTTTGGATTCCAGGTAGTTCACCCATTTGTCCCTTATTAATCCTTCCAGAATCTTCATGAGGATGCTCAATAGTGATACAGGTCTATAGTTCAGTGGTTTATCTCTGCTTCCTCCCTTAAATATAGGAATAATGTTTGCTCTTTTCCATTCTGTAGGTACTATCCCTGTGTCCAATGATTTGGTCATTATGTCATATAACGGTATACTCAGTTCCATAGCATTTTCTTTAATAATCCAGCCTGATACTCCGTCCGGTCCAGCGGCTTTGTTTGGATCCACCTTACTCATTTTGTCTATGAGCTCTGGTCTGTTAAATGTGACTTCCGGCATTTCCTCTATACCTATCTCATTGGTTTCTGGTGCAATGAATTCTCCTTCTTTTGTAAATACTGATGCAAAATTTCTATTTAGTTCTTCCGCAATCTCTGTATCCTCTTCTATGATTCTGTTTCCACTTTTAATCTTAACGATTGTGGCTTTTATCTTCCTTTTGCCGTTTACAAACTTGAAAAAAAAAAATTGGATTCTTTTCATAGTTCTCCACTATCCCTTTCTCATGGTTTGCCTCTGACCTCCTCCTCATTTCTGTGTATTTGTTTCTCTCCTCTTTATACTTTTGCCTGTTATCTTCCGAATCCCAGTTTCTCATCTTTTTCCAGGCTTTGTTTTTTGCTTCCTGTGCTTGCCTACATTCGCGGTTAAACCATACTTTGCGATTACTTTTTTTCCTTTTATTAATGTACTTAGGGACAAAAGTTTTTATACCAGTATCATAGATCTCCATGAATGCCTTGAGTTTTTGTCTACCTCACTTTCAGATAACACCTGATCCCAATTTTGTGACTTGAAAAAATCCCGTAGTCCTTCGAAATCGGTTCTGGAATACATCCAGTGCTTTTCCTTGTGCTTTTCCCTTCCCTTGGGTAGATTATACTTTAATAGTAAGTCTATGTCTAGAACTGCATGGTCGCTTTTTCCTAGTGGGCATAGGTACTGAATACTTTGAACCTCCTCCTCCCTTCTTGTGAATAGAAGGTCCAATCTAGCTGGTTGATCACTTCCCCTTACTCTTGTTGACTCTTTTACATGTTGGTATATAGAATTTTCCATGGCCATACTTAAAAATTCATAGCTCCAACTTTCCTCCCCTGCTCCGGCTTCAAGATCTTCCCAATTCACTTCCTTGCAGTTAAAGTCCCCACACATGACTATTTCATCCTTTGAAGCCAAGATATTTCCTAGCACACTAATTGTTTCCTTACGCATTAGGCTATGCTCCTCCTTACCCCATGTCTTCGTCTTGGGAGGTACATACGCTACTATCACCACTATTTTTTCGTTTCCACCAATCTCTATTGCTAAAACTTCTGCTGTTGAAGTTACTAGTTTTATCTCAGACACAATCAAATCTTTCCTAGTAAGGATGCACACTCCACCTCCATGTCGAAATTTTCTGTCCCTCCTCCAAATCCTGTATTCAGACCATCCTAGCAAATTTATATCGAGGTCTTCTCTTAGTTTTGTCTCAGTGAGACATACTATTTCTGGTTTCTTAGTATTGAGTAAGTCTGTTAGTTCTAGTTTCTTAGAGATTAGCCCATCGACATTGCTATATAGAATCCTTATACTTTCTAGTCCCCCATTACCTGCTCCAAGCCCCTTATATGCGGCAGTCTGTTCCCTACCCTCTTTTACTTTTAGTTTCTTTTTACCGAAAGTTTCATAATCTTCCCCTTTCTTACTCCGTAAAAAAACTTATTCTTTTCTTGTTCTGTCCTCTTGCTATTTTCCTCCTTGGCGGTTTTCCTTAGTTCAGCCTCCTTCTTTCTCTCTTCTTCTGGTAAGTCTCGCCTGATGTAGATTTTGTCCTTACCCTCTAACCCTTTTAGCCTAGCCGCTACTGCCATGATTTCATCACATGTCCTTCTTGACTTAAATTCGATTTTTACCAGTCTATTGTATTCCTTTGTATATTTTCCCAGCCTAAACATGTCTGATATTTCCTCCTTCCAGGTTACCTCCTCATCTTTAATAGATTCCAGAATCTTGTTGATGCGTATGTGTATGTGCGTATGTGCGTGTGCGTATGGGTATGCGTGTGTGACTATTTTCTGAATCCGGACTTTTCCTGAATTCGGACAAGGCCCAGTCTCTTTTAGTCCGAATTTGCGAGGGTCGAGTGTAGTAAGCATACACTCGTATAATGTCCCTTAACCCTTTCCCTGCGGGAGACGTTCCAGAATGCCATGGCAATTTACAGCAATCTACAGGTTTTTAACCCTTAAAGAGCGGCGCTCGACTTAAGTCGTGCACCAATTTGCAGCAAGTTAGGAGCATTATTAAGACTTTTAAAGGGTTAAAATCGAGTGCAAATGGCCGGGAGAGCAGCGGGCCAGACAGCCGACTCCCAGGACTTACCGCCGCCCATTAACTCATGTTCCCTGTGTTCTCGAGAGGCCGGCAGTGTAGCCAGTAGTGAGCATAGCTGGGAAAAATATACCGATATATGCTAAACTTCCATGTTCGTGGCACCACTGCAAGAGAACCACGAGTGCTACGTAGCTCGTTCTGGTCTCATTTTGAAGCTTTTAGTGCCTAGTTTTTTGCTAAATAATTTTTTTTTCATGCAGATCCTTGATTTATCATGCAGGAGGGCCTGAATATGCCCAAATGAGCCCAAAACACCCCGCTAGACAAGGATTTAAAGCCTGTAAAATCGAGTGCGAGGGAGCAAGAGCGCGACAGGCCACCCGTCCTTCTCCCAGGCAGCCGCCTTGTAAACTGAAGGGTCAGACTCTCGGTAGATATACAGTAGGGTCTCACATAAAACGAGTACTGTATAAGGTCGATAAACGAGGGCGTTTTATGCAATTTCGTTTTATGTGAACACAGCATTTTGGTGGCCCAATATCGTCAATGTTCACTGGAAGCGTAAATTTCCGTCAGGATCGTACGATATTTCATACGTTTTGTACGATATTTCGGCGTTCTATAAGAAAGCGTACGATATTTCGTACGTTTTGTACGATATTTCGGCGCTCTATATAATAATAAGCATGTTACTTATTTCTCATAAGCGCCAATTTTTCCGAAGAATTCACTAGCGCTCGAAAAGAGAAAGAAAAAAGAACAAAAATCAATGCATCAAAAGAAGGCTCATATACAACACACATTTAACAATCACCAGCAGTGGCAAAATAGCCTAAACTCTATAGCCATCTGTCATGACACCTCTCTCAAGATCATAGCTTCTCTCAAAGAGAAAAGTCTTAAGTTGTCTCTTGAAGCATTCAACAGAACTCAGTTGTCTCATGGACAGTGGCAACCTGTTATACAACCTTGGAGCCATGTAGGAGAATGACCTCTCAAAGAAAGAAGACTGCTGGAAAGCCCTTGGTTCATCAAGACGAAAAGGGTCATTGTCATGACGCACAACTACACCATGGTGTGCCGGTGGGCGCCTGAGCAGCTCCGCAAGGTACCTAGGCTCACCAAATTTGAGAACCTTAAAAGTCACCAAACACAACTTAAATTCTATTCTTGCTCTTACTGGCAGCCAGTGCAGTTCTATGTGAAGAGATGTAGTAGGAGTTCTAGGTGGAACACCAAAAATTAGTCTTGCGGCCCTGTTAAGAACAGACTGAACTTTCTTCAAAATATAATTTGGAAGACCCACCAACAGGGCATTGCAATAATCAACACGAGAGAAGACCAATGAGTGAACCAACGTCAGGAGGCAACGTCTGGTTATAAACGGCTTCACCAAATAGAGATTTCTGATGTGCAAGTAACAACTTTTAACTATCTGGTTTACATGCTCTTTGAAATCTAATCGGGAGTTCACATATACACCCAGATTTCGAACAGAGTTGGCCGGTCGCAGCTGAGATCCACCCACATTGATGGAGAGGGCACCTACTATATCATCAGTTCTTCTATTTCCTCGGATGATGAGAATATCAGTTTTACCATCATTTAGTTTAAGTTTTCTCGCTCTCATCCACTTCTTGATATCAGACATCAACAATTCCATCTTACTCCGTATATCAACTATATTTGTGATTCTCACATAAATCTGGGTGTCATCTGCATAAAAGTGAAAGGTGACATTATGTGCACGAAGCAGAAGAGACAAACTGCTAATATAAATTATAAATAGGATAGGACCCAAAACTGATCCCTGCGGAACACCATACTGCAGGGGTGTCGAGTCCGAGACCACTTGATTTACCATCACACTCTGGGATCTACCTGACAAGTACGACCCAAGAAGCAAGAGAGCGGAGTATATGAAAACTCCTCGGATTTGCCCCACTTTGGCGGCGGACTCGTTTTATGTGATCACATTCGTTCTGATCGAAAATTAAATATTAATATTTTAGGTCGGTCGTTTTAATCGAGACTCGTTTTATGCGAACACGTTTTATGCGGGACCCTACTGTACAATGCTGCCAAATGCAAAAATACTGCGATATTAGCGAGAATTACTCATTTTAGCGAATGTCTATGGTATCACTGCGGGTTAACCCCGCGAGCTACGAAGCTCGTTCTGGCGTCATTTTGAAGCTATTTTTCTCTAGTTTTCACCTGAATAAATTTCATTTCATGCAGACACTTGCCTAATCAATCAGGAGTACCTCAATGAGCCCTAATATGGCGGAAATAGGCGAAAACATGCCCGCATCGTAAGTGCCAACTTAATTCTAATCGTGAGAGAGCTTGCTTGGGTTGACGAGAGGGGGTTTCCGAGGCTAGGGTCACCACCTACGGCGCCTGGAGGTGGCATGGTGGTGGGCTGGGGCATTGTAAAACTCTATAAGAGATGCACAAAACTAACTCCGACTGGCAAAAAAATATCTGCAATGGCCAAACAGCGCAGATGCTACCTACGTCACAATGCGCAATGACATCAGCAGTATCCCGTGTTGTACGGAGAAGCACCGCGCAGTGCAAAACTCTACGGATTTGCCCCACTTTTCCACCGTCGGACCATGTTCCAGGAATACGAATCGTGTTGTAGGATGGAGTTAATTGCTCAGACCCCCACCGTGTTGTACGAAAATCGTGCTGTACGAATTCGTGTTGTACGAGGATGGACTGTATTTTCACAGTGTCGCGTATGAAGATGGTTCTTTTTTTCTTGGAAGACGTATGAGGTCTTCCAACTTTCCCATTGAGTTGTAATAGGTCATTTAAGAACAACGGCACTACGTCATTTGACGTAGGAGCCACTAATGAATACTGTACTGTATATACGCACACATGCTCAAGGAGTGGATTTGTTGCTTGAGGCTCTGGCAGTGATAAACATCCAACAAAGCAATATAGAACGATGGGGTTTTCACAATTTTCAAGCTAAATGAAGGTAATGTATGTGATCCATGATATTTGATTTGATATCATATTCATAGTACAGTATACAGTATATGAAGCCACAAGATGTATAAATGAAGGTAATGTATGTGATCCATGATATTTGATTTAATATCATATTCATAGTACAGTATACAGTATATGAAGCCACAAGATGTTTAAACAAGGTGTTTGTGCCAGATGTATGCTTAGGTATGGCGAGTGCCGCGTGATTTAAACCGCTGGGCTGTGGGAGTTAATAGAACTGATGATGATGCTTGGATACAATACTGTTGCTAATATTATTATTAATAGTACCGTCGTAGTAGTAGTAGTAGTAGTAGTAGTATTAATATATATTTCTTATACATATTCCAGAGCCTGTGGCTGAGGGTGTAACTCTGATTGGATACCCCAGCAATGACAAGGACATTCTCTCCTTCAAAACAAATGCCAAAGTCGTCATCTACAGCAAAGATGCTGGTAGCAGAACTGACTTGTGGGGGGTGGAGGTTAGTTCTCTCGTTGATGGTTTTACTTTGTCTTAGGACCTTGTTATCACTGGTATCATAAACCATACCTAGTACCAGTACAGTATATACAGGGTACTGGGTACATATTTCCTCTGTTAACTATTTTAGTTGGTATAGGTTCCTTTATCCAACATGTAGATAATTTATTTAAATTATCAAACACTGCATGTACAGTAAAGCTACTGTTTACAAAGTAATCTTAATCTAATAGTTACTGACTTTGCAGTTAGAATTACAGTATGGTACACTGCAAAGATAGACCGAATATTCACTTCCGCTTTCGATGTGCGAATATTCGCTTTGTTTTTCAAAATTCGCATCCGCATTTCCATTCATAGCTGTCTGCGAATATTTTCACGAAACCATTGGAAAATATAAAAATATATAATATTAAATTTTAAAGTTAACACCAACAAATAAATAAAAGTGTAGATGTGCGTTGGGACCGCTAGAGTGGAATGAAGGAGGACTGAGCAGTGTTAGCCACTTAACTTTATTTAAAAGTACAGTAGACCCCCGCCCTTTCGAACTAATTGGGGGAGACCCCTGTCCGAAAGTGTCAAAAGTCCGAAAGGGCCGGGTCCGAACTTCACACTTCAGCCATTCGGACTTGTCCGAATGGCTGAAATAATGTCCAAAGTTTATTAGTCCGAAACTCAGCTCTTCGGTTCGAATGCGATTTAATTTTTCTCAGCCTTTCAAACAAATCCGAAAGGCTGAAATAATGTCCGAAGTTTATAAGTCCAAATACACATTCACGTACTGTATATACCGGTATAAGACAAATTGCTAAGCCTTTAATAATCCCTCCAAGATCATGGGTGGTCTTATACGACAAATATACTTTCAATGCAAGTGAATTTGGAGCGCCGAGATTCATCAGCTGATTTTCCAAGTGACCGAAATCGTCGAAATACGATAATTTAATCATAAGTACAGTACTAAATATCTCTTATATACTTACCTTAATTCTTTATAATATTTCATAATAAACTTATATACGAGGAGTTATAAGTTCAAATGAAAAATCAGTGTACCGGTACCATTACCGAAACATTTGTGTATGTTATTGTTGTTTGGCTATGTTGAGTGTGTGTGTGTATTGTTGTTTGGCTATGTTGAGTGTGTGTGTGTATTGTTGTTTGGCTATGTTGAGTGTGTGTGTATTGTTGTTTGGCTATGTTGAGTGTGTGTGTGTATTGTTGTTTGGCTATGTTGAGTGTGTGTGTGTATTTATCTATTTGTAGTTTACAGGAATTGAGCAGTGCTCATGTTGTCCTGTCTTAGTTACTTTATAATCAATCCATTTTACTTAGACAACTATCGTAATGGATATTCCCAATTCCCAGTATTTTGGACTAACATATCATAGCTTATGTTGTCCTATTTCCATATTTACTTTTATCCAACCTAGATTTGAACATGTTATTGTTCTTCGCTCGCACCACCTCCTCCAAGTTGTTCCAAGTCTCTATACTTCTTGTGTGTGTGTGTACTTACACTACAGTACAGTAGTTGTATTTGCGGGAGTGAGCATGCTCGTTAATTCCCGCCTCCTAAGATATGTTTGTCATACCGTGCTTTGAAACTATGCACTGATGGTGCAGACACTACTTCGGCTGGCAATTTGTTCACCCACTAATCGAGTTGGTAGGAAATCTTTTACTTTTCAGATCGGATTTACTATTAGGCACTTTCAGTTTGTAGCGGTGACCTCTTGTTCTCTCACCTCCATCCCTCTCTATGAAGTTTTCTTGGTCGATTTTGTCAATACCTCTAACACATTTGTATATCTGAATTTGCTGTCCTCGTTTCCTTCTCTGTTCCAGTGTAGGTAGATTCAATCTCTCGAGCCTCTCTTGGTACTCCAAATTTTCCAAACCTGGGATCATCCTCGTAGCTGCTCTCTGTACCCTCTCAATTTTGTGGATATGTTTCTTCATGTGAGGGGACCACACTACATATGCATATTCCATCCTGGGTCTTATTATTGCCGTTATTATTTGTTTCATGGTGTTTTCATTAAGATAATTGAAAGACATCCTGATATTTGCCAATAGTGCTAGTGATTCTCTCACTATCTTATTTTCGTGGCTTTCCGGAGACATGTTATCCTTAAATTTTATCCCCAAGTCTTTTTCTTTTTCTGCTTTGGGAATCACTTCGTTTCCTAGTTTATATTCTTTTCTAGGTCTGTACTTGCTTTTACCCATTTCTAGAGTCTTACATTTCCCTGCATTGAACTCCATATTCCATTTGATGCTCCATTCATGGATCTTTTGCAAATCTGATTGGAGTTCAAGGCAATCCTCCTGGGTTCTGATCGTTTTAAGCAGCTTAGCATCGTCCGCAAACATGCTCATGTAGCTTGTTAGTCCCTCAGGTAAGTCATTTACAAATATTAGAAACATGATTGGGGCTAGGACAGATCCTTGTGGTACTCCACTCGTAATTTGAGTCCAGTTTGACGATTTCCCCCTTACCGTTGTTCTCATCTGTCTTTCGCTAAGGTAGCTCTCCATCCATTTCAGCAGTTTGTCTCCTACTTTTCCCCCATGTTTTAATTTCCACAGCAATCTCTTGTGTGGAACTTTGTCAAATGCCTTTTTAAAGTCTAGGTAGGCACAGTCTACCCATCCTTCCCTCTGGTCCACTGTGTTTATTACTCTAGAGTAAAAACTCAACAAGTTGCTTACACATGATCTGCCTCCTCTGAATCCAAATTGTCGGTCAGTAATTAATCTTTTGGATTCCAGGTAGTTCACCCATTTGTCCCTTATTAACCCTTGTCTAGCGGGGTGTTTTGGGCTTATTTGGGCATATTCAGGCCCTCCTGAATGATCAATCAAGTATCTGCATGAAAAGAAATGTATTCAGCAAAAAACTAGGCGCTAAAAGCTTCAAAATGAGACCAGAACGAGCTACGTAGCACTCGTGGTTCTCTTGCAGTGGTGCCACGAACATGGGAGTTTAGCGTATAGCGGTATATTTTTCCCAGCTATGCTCACTACTGGCTACACTGCCGGCCTCTCGAGAACACAGGGCACATGAGTTAATGGGCGGCGGTAAGCCCTGGGAGTCGGCTGTCTGGCCCGCTGCGCTCCCGGCCATTTGCACTCGATTTTAACCCTTTAAAAGCCTTAATAATGCTCCTAACTTGCTGCAAATTGGTGCACGACTTAAGTCGAGCGCCGCCAATAAGGGGTTAATCCTTCCAGAATCTTCATGAGCATGCTCAATAGTGATAGAGGTCTATAATTCAGTGGTTTATCTGCTTCCTCCCTTAAATATAGGAATAATGTTTGCTTTTTTCCATTCTGTAGGTACTATCCCCGTGTCCAATGATTTGGTCATTATATCATATATTGGTATACTCAGTTCCTTGGCATTTTCTTTAATAATCCAGCCTGATACTCCGTCCGGTCCAGCGGCTTTGTTTGGATCCACCTTACTCATTTTGTCTATGAGCTCTTCTCTGTTAAATGTGACTTCCGGCATTTCCTCTATACCTATCTCATTGTTTTCTGGTGCAATGAATTCTCCTTCTTTTGTAAATACTGATGCAAAATTTCTATTTAGTTCTTCCGCAATTTCTGTATCATCTTCTATGATTCTTTTTCCACTTTTAATTTTTAGGATTGTGGCTTTTATCTTCCTTTTGCCGTTTACAAACTTGAAAAATATTTTGGGATTCTTTTCATAGTTCTCCACTATCCCTTTCTCATGGTTTGCCTCTGACCTCCTCCTCATTTCTGTGTATTTGTTTCTCTCCTCTTTATATTTTTGCCTGTTTTCTTCTGAATCCCAGTTTCTCATCTTTTTCCAGGCTTTGTTTTTTGCTTCCTGTGCTTGCCTACATTCTCGATTAAACCATTCTTTGCAATTTCCTTTTTTCTGTTATTAATGTACTTTGGGACAAAAGTTTTTATACCAGTATCATAGATCTCCATGAATGCCTTGAGTTTTTTGTCTACCTCACTTTCAGATAACACTTGATCCCAATTTTGTGACTTGAAAAAATCCTGTAGTCCTGCGAAATCGGTTCTGGAATACATCCAGTGATTTTCCTTGTGCTTTTCCCTTTCCTTGGGTAGTTTATGCTTCAATAGTAGGTCTATGTCGAGAACTGCATGGTCGCTTTTTCCTAGTGGGCATAGGTACTGAATACTTTGAACCTCCTCCTCCCTTCTTGTGAAGAGAAGGTCCAATCTAGCTGGTTGATCACTTCCCCTTATTCTTGTTTTCTCTTTTACATGTTGGTATATAGAATTTTCCATGGCCATACTTAAAAATTCATAGCCCCAACTTTCCTCTCCTGTTCCGGGTTCAAGTTCTTCCCAATTTACTTCCTTGCAGTTAAAGTCCCCACACATGATTATTTCATCCTTTGAAGCTAAGATATTTTCTAGCACACTAATTGTTTCCTTACGCATTAGGCTATGCTCCTCCTTACTCCATGTCTTCGTCTTGGGAGGTACATACACTACTATCACTACTATTTTTTCGTTTCCACCAATTTCTAGTGCTAAAACTTCTGCTGTTGAAGTTTCTCGTTTTATCTCAGACACAATCAAATCTTTCCTAGTAAGGATGCACATTCCACCTCCATGTCAAAGTTTTCTGTCCCTCCTCCAAATCTTGTATTCAGACCATCCTAGCAGATTTATATCAAGTTCCTCTCTTAGTTTTGTCTCAGTGAGACATACTATTTCTGGTTTCTTAGTATTGAGTAAGTCTGATAGTTCTAATTTCTTAGAGATTAGCCCATCGACATTGCTATACTGTATAGAATCCTTATACTTTCCAGTCCCCCTTTTCCTGATTCAAGTGCCTTATCTGCGGCGGTCTGTACCCTACCCTCTTTTTCTTTTAATTTCTCTTTACCGGAAGTTTCATAATCTTCCCTTTTCTCACTCTGTAAAAAAACTTATTCTTTTCTTGTTCTGTCCTCTTGCTATTTTCCTCTTTGGCGGTTTTCCTTAGTTCAGCCTCCTTCTTTCTCTCTTCTTCTGGTATGTCATGCCTGATGTAGATTTTGTCCATACCACCTAACTCTTTTAGCCTAGCTGCTACTGCCATGATTTCATCACATGTCCTTGACTTAAATTCGATTTTTACCAGTCTATTGTATTCCTTTGTGTATTTTCTCAGCCTAAACATGTCTGATATTTCCTCCTTCCAGTTGTCCTCCTCATCCTTAATAGATTCCAGAATCTTGTTGATGCGACCTTCATCCTTCTCTCTTCTTTTTGTCCAGTCTAGTTCCTCCTTTTCTTCCACCCCTGATATTATGAGGCAGTTAGCCCTACGACTTTCTTCCTGGATGGCCTGAGAGTTTTCGTGGATGCCTTGCTTAACCATTCTTTTTACCTGGTCCTTTATCCTAACATCTTTCTGTTTCTGTTCATCCATTATCTTCCTGAATTAGTCACGGTTTGCCGTCCTTACACTGTCTAAATCTTTTACCACTTGGTCTCTAGTCATGCCCCAAGCATATTTACCTTCCGAGATACTGGTGTCTAGCCTAGTCATTATCTCTGCCTTTTCTCTCTCCACTAACTCCAACCTGTTCTTCAACTCCCCATTCTCTGTAACAATTTCCTTCTTAATTGTCTCCAAGCCGGTCACTCGGTCCTCCAAGTTCTTGATTTTGTTCAATAGCATGTAGCAACATTTTCCAGTTTCGTCTGCCGTCCATGATTTCTGGAAACCGGGAAAATCCGGCTCTCCCTCCGATTCGTCACTCCCGCCTTTATCACCCCTCTCTTCCTCAGCCCCCTCGTCACCTTCATTAACCATCTTCCCCACCTATTTCCTCTTGTAGCTGGATCCAAATATCTTGCCTCTTGTGTGGGTAATACACTTACATATGGCATATACTTTTACTCACCATACTGAGCCGAGAATTTCCCGCGCCGAAACAACAATATTTATTAGTGGCCCCTCCATCATTGACGAACATGCCTATTACATAAGGCATCCTCTTCAAACACTAATCCGCCGTAGTTTTGAATCTACCGTGCAGAGCATTTAAAAACTGAGGAGCCTTCATCATGAGCGCACGCGACCTCACTCATGGCTTCAGTCATTATGAATTGGGTTCTCACTACGAAAAAACTTCGTAAAAAATAAAAACAAAAAGAAAATAAGAATAACTATCCAATAAGCTTTCCATCATATCGTGGATGTACTTGTGTGGATTTCTGACCAGACGCTGATTCAGGCGTCATTCTTCCTTCTCTGCTCTGCGTTCAGCCTGCCCGGACGTGCCTCCCCACGCTCCGCTAATTCCGCATTCGTGGCGTCCCTAGTGAGTTTTTTCTCATTTGTTTACTCTAGGATGTATCGAGTAAGGTTAGGATAGGCGTAGCAGGAGTGTCCTGGGCTGGTTGCCCGCAGTGCAGTGTATTTTGGGTCGAGTGTATGGGGCATCTATTTCGGATGTACCCTCGTGGTCCCGTTGTGGACATGTGAACTTTTTCACAGCTGAGTTAGTTTGTGATGCAGGCGGCTTTCACTACGCATTAGTTAGTGCTGCCTTTTATCTTTCTGATGAGGTAAGCTTTGTTTCTGACGTTCCCAGCGTTTTTTTCTTCACTTAGTGAAGTTTTTTCTGGGTCCCGAGTCAGTCTTCCCTTGGTCGGGAGTTTTTGCTACGGTGGTGTGTTGGCGGTGGTTCCTGTTGTGATATTTCCAGTGTTTGTGTATATTTCAACTTTTATTATGCCGTCTACCTAGGCCTAGCCAGCCGCTCGTAGCTTTGCCACATGTACTAGTGTTATTGTTTATTATTGATAAATATGCCCTACTGTGTCATGTGTATCCGGGTTTTAGTTGTGTATTGGCTAATTCCTCGGACTATAATTGTTTCCTGGTTTAGTTGTGTATTGGCTAATTCCACGGATTATGGAGTGACCTTGGGGTTGTCGTGCGTGGCTCTCCTCGTGTCTCTTGTTGTTCAGATGGTGTCTGTTCAGGGTGGGTTGCCTTCCGGCGGGGTTTTCTCGGTTTCACCATGAAAATCCCGGCCGCGAGCCGTGTTGGGCCACACGTGGTTGTTGACACTGGCTTGTTTCCCCGGCGTTGGGGTGTCTGTAGCTCTCCAGGACTGCGTCTCTGTGGATGCCTGGTTTCAGGCCTCCTTTCAGGCCTCCTTTGATTCCCGGCGGGATGGCTGTTCCCATCTATAAAACGATTGTTCATGCGGACATACGTTATGTAGTTTTTCTACCCGGTTTTACAAAAGCCACTTGAAAAACCTAGCTGTTGTTTTAGGCTTTCCTCCCCGGCGATCTTTTACAAAGAAGTGGGGACAGGAACTTATGGGGTTAACGTTTGGACATCTCACCCGGCGGGTGCACCTGGGTAGGGTAGGATGAACGACTTATGTCTTTCAGTTAGTTAACCAATCCATTTAGTGATACTATGTGTATCGCCGCCTTTACTTTTACGGCAATTGAAGGTTCAATTTAGGTTAATATATATCGATTCTTCTCACCCGGCGGGTGCTCCTAGGTGGAGGAACTAAGGAATTTACAAAATTCGATTTCGATTTAACCACTTAATTTAGTGATACAAGTACGTATCGCCGCCTTCTATCTTACGGCGATCTTTTGTGACAATTCGTTAGACATCAGATCTCGTATCATCCTGCCCTGTGCTATTCTACTAAAATATTTCAAGGGCCGGCGTCTTTTTGGGGGGTTGCTTTGTTACAAAATTGAATCTTGAGACAGTCGCCACCACCAAGAGACTATAAGCGCCATGCTGGACCGTTATATTATATCAGAGGGTATTCTTCACTTTCTTTAACAAGAGATTTGTTTAGATTTCTGAACCCCACCGCGTAGCGAGCTGTGTTTGTGCCATTACATCTCGTTACCCGGCGGGTTATTAACACTTGTGCGCGAACATGTTGGGTTAACCTTATGAGCATTAATTCCTGGAAATTTTCTTTTTTTCCAGAGCTGAGCTCCGGCGGACCAATACAGACCCGGCGGTAGTTTCCTCCCACCAGTCTCTGTCATGGCTACCGTGGCCCCAGTTTTTGCTTTGTGCACTACCCCTGCTTGTGCTGGTATCCCTATTTTTGCGCATACCCGTTGCATAAGGTGTGTTAAATGTCTAGACCGTTCAAGGGGTCTCTGGGTTATGCGTAATTGTTCTTTTTGCTCCCAATTAGCTTTAAAGGTCCTTTGTGATAATGATAAGACCACGGCGGTAGCCTTAAGAGAGGTTAGGCAACAGATGTCAGCCTACACTACCATTGTTGCACATAAATCACTTCAATGTGACAACGTCCCACTTTGGGATAGATTGCTCTCCGAACACCCTCCCCCTAAACGTTCCTCTAGAGTCACGAGTATTAAGCCGGCGGAGACTGGTCAGGGTTCTGTATCCTCTGCGGCTACACCTAAACGCCCAAGAGAGCCTACACCCCCGGTATCCGCCTCTTCGTCTCGGGCGAGATCCCGGTCTAGGTCTCCTCTTAGACACCAGTCATCTAGTCTTCACCGGCGAGTAAGAAGAGCAGGACGGAAGGTTCCACCAGTGGTCACGGCGAGAATTCCTCTAGATCTAAGAATAGTTCGCGGTCACACCGTAGCCATAAATCCTCTAAAAAGGATTCTCATAAACGGAAGTCCTCTCGACATTCACCAACTTCTAGTGCATCTCATCGTACCTCTACCCCAGACAGAGTTTGTGTTAAGGCCCAAGAGTCCAGTGCAGTGCCTGTCCCAAAAGAGGATTTGCCACTTAATATTTTAACCCTGGAATTGGAAAGTTCAGGGGGTTCAGTAATTGAGAATGTTTCAGACTCTCAAGAGAGCGTAGGCCAGGGCCTCGGTGTTTGGCGGTTTGCGCAACCAGGGTCTGATCACCCACGTCCGACTCAAACGAGTCACACAGTAGCCGATGTCCACAGGGACGCGGCGATCCCATCCTCTATCCCAGACTTATCTTGGCAACAAGGTACCCCTGCCTCGGCGGGGTCTTCTCAGGAGGATCAGGAGGAGAAAGATGAAGTTTCTATAATTTCGGAGATGGAAGGACAAGGCTCAGGCTTGGACGCCGCACAGGATACTAATGATTCACCTGTAAGTTCTTCATCAAACCAGTTTGTTACGGCACAAGAAATTAATGGGCTGCTTACTCATGCTTTATCTAAATTTTTTGGTCAACAACAGGAAAACCCCACAATGGACTTGGGGGCTCCCAAGACAAGTTCTACGGTACGGCCTCTGATGACTTCGATTGATTTATCTAAGATCCCTAACCCTCCCACTCTGATAACCTCAGGGATCAATAGGCCTGCTACGGCGGCTTTGACAACTTCAAATGTCAGGGTCATAACGGATGTCAATCCACCCCCTCTAGACAAAGCGCCTCTTAGAAAGGTAGCTATGCCCTTACTTTATGGGCCAGACGAGTCATGGGTTCTTTTGAACTCCTCTAAACCAGAGCTTGCCCAACCTACCTTGTCAGGGGAACTCCCGGTACCGCGTGAGTGGGTCATCCAGGGCAATAAGTCAAAGAAACTAAGGGCCGTGGATACTTTAGGTAATGTTCTGGACGTAAACATCAAGGCTATACCTAGTTATTATCATCAAGATTATTTTGTGTATGCTTCTAAGCCTGCTTTACCCCCTGCCTCAGCTTCAAAACTATTTTCAGACTGGTCTAAGCTGGATGGGTTTAATGATATTAAGACTGTCAGCTCTCACTCCTGAACTAGATTTACAGACCGTCACAGACGATGCAGCTAATCCAGTTTTGAAGGTGGGACAGTTGGGACCAGGACCTTGGGTAGATTGGGAGGTAGAGGCTCAAAACTTTGCAACCACTTTCACTTCTAAATCTTCCCACCAGATACCTCAGGATACTCATTCATGGTTCTCCATGCCGGTGGGTTCTGCCGGCGGAGTCCCGTCAGCTTTGTTTTCATTTCTAGCTGCCCCTAAGATTAATCTTTGTGAGCTGAAGGACCCGTTCACTACCCCTACCCCTACTCACCTAGACAGAGAATTTAGGCTACGGGGAAAAGCTTTTCGCCTGTTCTCGCAGTACATAGTATCTCAGCAGGTGGCTAAGTCTTTACTACGATCCACTCAGGCAATCGCAGATGCTCGAAGATCGGTTGAGTTATCCCGGCGACTGATTCTTCAGTCGTCAATCCAATCCTTGGGTGACATACGTACCGCCTTGCTTGAGGCGGTACGAGCACGACAAGATCTTAGGATGTCGTTAGTTCGCAAGCTACCTGATCGCATTGCTAATCAGGTGGTTATGTCACCAGTGCTTACTCCCTCTTTAATGACCCCTGAAGTGTGGCGAACAGTGTTCAATATGGCACAGGCCATTAAGCACAGTCCCACCCCTTCTAAGAAACCTGCATTTAACTTCCCCAAACCCAGGCCTCCTGCTAAAGCTCAGCCAGGGGGATCTAAACCTTTTCTTCCGCCTAAGTCCTCCCACTCCCCCCAGGGTCAGTTCAGGCATAGACAGAGTAGGTTTTCATGTCAGAGAGGACGCGGCCAACATAAACCAGGTCAGGGCCAGTCTTCGGCCAACACCAGCCAGCCGGCGAAGCGTCCAGCACCAACCCCACCATCAAAAACTAAAGTCTCTCTCACTCCCGGCGCCTACCTTAAGGCCGGAGGAACCGAGGGTAGTACAGCCGGCGAACCCTTGTCTGCTAACTGGGTCGTTCCGAACGTGTCACCAAGCATGGCCGTTAAACACTTGGGCACGGATGGTGGCACGCAAAGGCATCACTTGGCAGTGGCTCCGGCGACCTCGATTACGTCAGCCGACAACGGCGAATTTTGTTTCTTTAGAGGTGGAGTCACTAGCCCAGGAAATGATTGCCAAGAATGTCATCATCCCGGTCCCCCCAAATTACCCTGTATTCACGTCCAAACTATTTTTGGTTCCCAAAAGGGACAGTGTTCAGATGAGGCCGGTCGTAGACCTGTCTTATCTGAATCTTCACATTCACAACGAATCTTTCAGAATGTTAACAGTACACCAAATCAGGCTAACACTTCCGCCGGGAGGTTGGATGTGTTCACTAGACCTGACAGACGCCTATTGGCACGTATCGGTCAACAAAAGATTTCAAAGGTTTTTGGCCTTACGGATCAGGCACCAAAATTTTGTTTTTCAGAGGATGCCGTTCGGCTTGAACCTGGCACCTCGATTATTCACAAAACTAGTCCGGCAAGCCCTGATGCCATTGTTAAAACAGGGGATCAGAGTGTTGTGGTATCTGGACGACTGGCTGGTGGTGGCAGAGACACAACAATTATGCATAAAACATGTCAATATCATTTTAAATCATGTCAAAACTCTAGGGTTCAAGGTAAATCTGGTAAAGTCAAACCTTGTGCCCTCACGAGTAATTCAGTGGATAGGGCTGGTCTGGGACACCGCCGCTCTCACTCTGAGTCAGAGTGTGGACAATCGCAACAGGTTTCGCAGGAAACTGTTCAGGTTTCTTCACAGTCTGACTACGACGCGAAGGGTCTGGGAGTCTCTGGTCGGCTCTCTCAACTGGATTCAACTAACTGTCAAGTTGGGCCGGTTGAAAGTAAAACGATTAATATTGGAAGGCAACAAATATTTCCCGCTTTTACCGGCGGGAAAATTATGGCCCATCCCGAAATTAATCCACACCTTACTAGCGGTCTGGGCGGAGAGGGAAACATTGCACTCAATAATGTCATGGACCTCTCCTCCACCAACGGTATGGGTAGACACGGATGCGTCAGGCACAATAGGTTGGGGATTTCAGTCAAATCAGGGGCACCAGGGTCAGGGGCTTTGGTCCCACTTAGAAATCTCGCACATCAATGTCAAAGAATTACTAGTCCCCTTGTATTTCCTTCAGGCTCACGGCCCGGCGTTACGGGGCAAGTCGGTGGCCTTCAGAATGGACAATCTGAATGCAGTCCACTGTATTCAGAAACAAGGGTCAACGAGGTCAAGGAAGTTGCTAAACGTGTCGGAAGAGATTTTTGCTCTAGCCAACAGTCTAGATATTTATCTTCACGCATCTTATCTCCCAGGCGTAGCGGACGTCTGGGCAGACGCTCTGTCCCGGAGACAGAGCACGACAGTAGAATGGGAGCTCAAGCAACCCATTTTCAACCTAATGATTGCAGAGCTCTCCCATCCACAAGTGGATCTTTTTGCGTCCGAGGAGACTCACAAACTCCCTCTATACCTCACCCGCCGGGCGAAAACGCCGGCAGGGGGGCCAGACGCCCTAGTGACAGACTGGAACAGATGGAGCTCCATCTATCTGTTTCCACCGCCAGATGCGTCACTAATGTGCCACGTAGTGAACAAACTACGAGATTATCGAGGCTTAGTCTCGCTAATCGCGCCACTGTGGCCGGCGCAGTTGTGGTACCAGCAATTGAAAATGTGGTGCCCGGACCCGGTATCACTCCCGGTCGGGTATTTCCACTTAGACACGATTGGCAACCTAGCGACCTCGCTGACTTTTGCATTATGGACATTCAGGAGGCCAAGTGGCTAACACCATACGGTAGAGATGTGACAAATAAATTACTTAATCAATATACTCAGTCTACAAAACGACAGTATCAATCACATTGGCAAGCCTTTACTTCTTGGATCGTTAGGACAGAACAAACTGTACCCTCAGTGGCATTAGTTTTTAATTATTTGAATTATCTGTTTGAGCAGAAACGTTTATCTGTGGTAACATTAAAAAATCACTTAACTGCGATTAGAGTGCCCTTTTTAGACCTTACGGGTCTTTCCATACCGGTAGCGGAGGAAACAGGTTTTATGAGAGCATGTTTTAAACTCCGCCCACCTCCCCGTCAGCTCATGCCTACTTGGTCTCTGGACAAAGCTTTGTCTTTGCTTCACTCTCGTCTGTACCAAAATACTGCAGACTTTGCATTACTCTTAAAAAAGGCGGTTTTCCTTTTGGCTTTGGCCACCGGAAACAGAGTGTCTGAGCTGGCGGCGATGAGCAACACACCTAATTGTCTTAGGTTTGGTAGACTTAATGAATGTACTGTATTTCCATTGCACCCTCCCCAGGTTTTGTAGCCAAGAATGAGTGCACACGTGTTTTCTGAGTTCACGGTGCCGGCGTTAAAAAGGGGAAAGGTGCATCATAATTTATGTCCAGTGCAAGCTCTAACCAAATATTTGAGAGTAGCTCCTCAAAAACCCCCAAGGTGCTTTATGGGTAGCAAGTACGGGTAAACGCTTACTTAAACGGCGATTAGCCTCTCTTCTGGTAGAAGTCATTAAAGAAAGTAATCCCGGCGTTGTGGGTCGGGCCCACGATTTACGCAAATGGGCAGCCTCTTTACGTTTCCTGAATTTTTTTCAGTTGAAGACATAGCGTCCACGCAGTTGTGGGCGTCTAATCATACGTTTCTGTCTAGATACTTGTCAGTTGCTCTAGACAAACCTTCCTTACCATGTATAGCTTTAAGGCAGAGGGTCTAGGTGGCCCTGCAGTCACTTTTGTTTACTTTCACGGGAAAGGGGGGGGGGGGGTGCAGTCAGTTGACATAGGACACCCTAGACCCCGCCGGAGTATGAGAGCTGTGATACAATTAAGGTTAAAATGTGATATGAAAATTTCTCAGTGAGAAATTGTGCTAGTACAATGTTAAGTACAAAACAACGGTGTTGTTAGAGTAGTTTAGCTGCGAAAGCAATTTATTTTTAGAATAATGGAGTTCCTTTGCAATTTATCTCCAAGTTTATGTTGGGGTTTATTATGTGCACATATAAACTTATAACTTGTTATTTTTTGTCACCACTCGTTGAGTGGGGTGCCTTTGTAACTACAGATCTGTGTTCAGAATCTTCAGGGTTACCCATTTTTTGTCAGGCAGGCTTCTTTGAAGCACGCACCTGCCTGAACCCCCTTTTTCTTGTATTTTTTCGGCTGCGCCGTGGTTAAATATATTTTCAAAGTAAGAATACTATGTGGTTGTTATTATCTGCTTTTCTAGAGTTATGATATGATTACGAATGTCCCCCTCCAGTCTTAGAAATCAGGCATGTTCGTCAATGATGGAGGGGCCACTAATAAATTATAGGTTTGACTCCTGTAAGGAGATAAAGAAAACCTAATATTTAGTAGTGGCCCCGTAATCATTGACGACTGGGGCCCTCCCGACCGTCCCCTTCCCATTCGTTGATGTATTGAGGATTTCGGTTTACTTGATATGTCACTGAAGGAAGAATGACGCCTGAATCAGCGTCTGGTCAGAAATCCACACAAGTACATCCACGATATGATGGAAAGCTTATTGGATAGTTATTCTTATTTTGTTTTTGTTTTTATTTTTTACGAAGTTTTTTCGTAGTGAGAACCCAATTCATAATGACTGAAGCCATGAGTGAGGTTGCGTGCGCTCATGATGAAGGCTCCTCAGTTTTTAAATGCTCTGCGCGGTAGATTCAAAACTACAGCGGATTAGTGTTTGAAGAGGATGCCTTATGTAATAGGCATGTTCGTCAATGATTACGGGGCCACTACTAAATATTAGGTTTTCTTTATCTCCTTACAGGAGTCAAACCTATAATTGTGCGACCTCTTCCGATGCTTCACTCTAACCCTCTATTATTAGTCACTAATTTACCACTTGCCAGCCGAAGTTTACTTGTTTTTTATCACCAACCTTATCCCTGAAGTCCCCTTGACATATGAATAAGAGATAGATTATAGCTCACTCCCGCCTGCAACCATGTAAGTAGAAATCAGCTGGAGCCTGTGGACAGCTTCCTCTCCCACTGTGTCTCGTGTCTCATGTGTATTTACCTATTTGTATTTACCTATTTGTAGTATACAGGAGTTGAGCTTTTTAGGCTCGTATTGTCCCGCTTTCTGAGTTACAATTATCTAACTTTGCCTTAAAAATATGAATGTTTTTGGCACACACCACTTCCTCTTCCAACTGATTCCACTTACTTATACTTCTGTAAGGGAAACTATACTTTCTCACATCTCCTTTACATCTTCCTTTCATTAGTTTATATCTATGCCCCCTAGTTCTACCATTATCTTTCACAATATAACCCTTCTTGTCCACCTTTTCGAGTCCTCTCACACATTTGTACATCATAATCATATCGCCTCTCTCCCTCCTATCCATTAGAGATGGTAAATCTAATTTCTTTAATCTCTCCTCATATGGTAATTCTCTCAGTTCTGGTATCATCCTAGTTGCAGCTCTCTGAACCTTCTCCAGCTTCTTTATATGCTTTTTTAGATGTGGTGCCCACACCACTGCCGCATACTCCAGTCTTGGTCTCACCAATGTTTTTATTATTTTCTCCAGCATCTCCTCGTTTATATAGTTAAAGGCTATTTTTATTCTGTTTAGCAGTCCATATGTTTCTCCCACTATCTTATTAATATGATTCTCAGGTGAAAGATCACTCCTAACAGTTATCCCTAAGTCCTTTTCTTTCTCTGATGGGTTAATAGTGTTTTCTCCTAACTTATATTCCGTATGAGGCCTTCTTTTACTTACTCCCATTTCCACTACATGACATTTATTTGTGTTAAATTCCATTTTCCACTTCTTGCTCCATTGATCTATCCTATCCAAATCCCTCTGTAATTCCCTACCACTGTTTTCATCTTCTATACGCTTCATGATCTTGGCATCATCTGCAAACATATTCATATATGCATTTATATCCTTTGGCATGTCGTTAATGTATATTAGAAACATTATGGGAGCCAGCACCGCTCCCTGCGGAACTCCACTTGTGACATCTTTCCACGTAGAAAATTTATCTCTGATAGTAGTCCTCATCTGTCTCCCTGAAAGATAGTCCTCCATCCAATTTAACAAACTACCCTGAATCCCTCCATACTCTTTTAATTTCCACTTCAGCCTGCTATGCGATACTCTGTCAAAAGCTTTCTTCATGTCAATATATACGCAATCCACCCATCCATCTCTCTCTTGTAATATGTCAACCACTCTGTCATAAAAACTGAGTAGATTTGTAACACATGAGGTACCCTCCCTGAATCCAAATTGCCTGTTAGATAGTAGATTATTCTTTTCCAAGTAAATCATCCATCTTTTCTTAATTATTTTCTCACAGATTTTGCACACTATACTAGTAAGTGACACAGGTCGATAATTCAATGGATGTTCCCTGTTCCCACCTTTATAAATCGGTACAATGTTGGCTCTCTTCCAGTCCATTGGTAATTTTCCCACTTCCAGAGAGTATTTCATTATCTCATATAAGGGTTTCACTAGTTCGTCAGCACATTCTTTCAAAATCCATCCCGCTACATTGTCAGGTCCCACTGCTTTTTTCACATCTAGTCCTTTCATTATTTCTACTAGCTCCTCTGGGAGAAAATTAATCTCTCCCAGTTTATCACCAATTTCACCTACCGGTACTTCTTCAAAGTTATCATCTTTAGTATATACTGAGTGTAGTGTATTGTTCATAATTTCACACATATTCTGGTCGTCATCATAAGTGGTCCCCTCAACCTTCAACCTGACTATTCTATCCCTTACCTTCATTTTACTATTTATAAACCTATAGAACAGCTTAGGATCACTCTTACATTTTTTCACAATGTTCTTCTCATATTCTCTGGCTTCTTGTCTCCTGATTGCAGCATATACATTTCTTAATCTCTTGTATCTGTTCCAAGTTTCTCTATTACACCTTTTTCTAGCTGCCTTCCATGCTTGGTCTCTCTTTTCCTTGGCTTTCCTACATTTTTCATTAAACCAATCCTTTTCCTTCGCTGACCTATTACCTTGTTTAGGGACATATTTATTAACTCCTTCTTCATATATTGTTTTAAATACTCCATACTTCTCGTCTACACTATTTCTCTGATGTATTTCACTCCAGTCAACATCTCTAAAGTATTGTCTCAGTGATTGGTAGTCTCCTTTTGCATAGTCAAACCTAGTTTCCTTGTGCTCCTCCCTCTCCTCCATATTGGAATAACCCAATAGGATTTCTATATCCATTACAACGTGATCGCTCTTGCCTAAAGGTGGTAAGTATTTTATATCAGAAATTACATCTGGGTCTCTAGTAAACATTAGGTCCAATCTGGATGCTTCATCATTTCCCCTTCTTCTTGTATTTTCCTTTATATTTTGCACTAATAAATTTTCTGTTACCATATCCAGTAGCCTATACCCCCACGAGTTCACGTTGCTACCAGCTTCTCTCTGCTCCCAATCCACCTCTTTACAGTTGAAGTCCCCTACTATAATTAATTCATTGTTTCTACGAGTTAATTTTTCAATACAAATAATCATCTCATCTTTGATAAATTTGTATTCCTCCTCTTCCCAAGCCCCTGTGTAGGGCGGCATGTAGGCCACTACAATATCCGCCTTTTGATTGTCATCATCTGTCAATTCTACTGCTAATATTTCCGCTTTACTATTATTCAGATCAATCATTCTTGTTTTCAATTTATTATGTGTAAGAATTAGCACCCCTCCCCCCATCTTGTCTTCTCTATCCCTTCTCCAGATATTATAGTTGTTCCATCCCATTCCCTCCAAACTTATCCCTTTATTTAGTTTAGTTTCACATAGACACAATATTAAGGGCTCTTCCTGTCTGATGTAATCATTTATTTCTAATTTCTTTGATAGCAGCCCATCCACATTGCTATAGACCATCTTGCACCTGTTGCTTTTACCATTATGATTGATATTCCCTGTCTTTATCCTACTATTTCCCCTTCCTGTTGCACCTCTCCCTCCAATCCTTCTTCCTGTACCACCACTTCTTTTCTCCCCCCCTCCGCCCCTATCCTCTCCCCCTTCTTCAGGTGCCACTTCCTTACTTTCCCATCCATGTTTCTGTAGAAAAAAAAGCCCTTCTCCACTTCTGATCTATTATCGTTCTTTTCTTTGACTTCTCTATTTATTTCTCTAAATTTTTCCCTCTCTTCCGCATTTAAATCTTTCCTTAGTTTAACATTTCTGTATTCCCCCTCCTGACTTAACTTCCAGCTGGATCTGAGTACCTCCTCTGCTACTTTGGTTGACTTAAATCTAATCTTCATTGGCCTCATTTCTCCTTTCTTGTATTTCCCTAGTCTCCAACAATCCTCTACCTCTCTCTTCCATCCCTCCTTATCTTGTCTATCTATCACATCAATCATCTTCTCAACTTTCTTCATCTCCACACCCTTTCTCGTATTTCTATCTAATATTTCCCCTTCTACATCTCCAAACATAATTACACATCTCTTCTTATCAATAATATCACTGACCTGTTTCTCATTTTGTCTGATGGCATTAACTACCCTCTTGTTCAGGTTCTCCTCCTGCTGTCCCTTTTGCTCCTCAATAATTGCTTTTAGTTGTACCTCTGCTTCACCCACTCGATCACCCCAGACATTTTTCATTTGAGATACCTCTTCCTCCATTTTTTGTGTCCTGTCCTGATTTGTTTCCACTCCTTGTTTTAGCCTAGCATTCTCCTCCCTCAATTCACGAATCTCTCTCTCAGCCCTCTCCCTATACCCTGTGTGTGTGTGTGTGTGTGTATTCTTTGTGTGTGTGTGTGTGTTCTTTGTGTGTGTGTTCTTGTGTGGCTATGTCGGCCGCCACTGATATACGGTATGCATACATACATACATAACATTTTAAGACTGAGTGCTCCACACATACGTGCAGTTTCAGTCTCTTGTCCTATTGGCGGCGTTCCAGGCAACCCTATTAAGGGCTGCTTCACTTGTCAATAAATGTTATTATAAATATTCTCTATGGAATTTAATTTCATTTTACCTAATAATATTTATAATAGTGAAAGCCAAAGAAAACTCCATTAAACTGTAAACTTTATTGAAAGCGGTAGATTTGGCCAGCTTAGCAATTTGTAGCCACACTTGCAGACGACACGTGTTGTTATTGTTCAACTTAAGATGAGCGGCATTGTTTTTGTGTCAAATAAATGGCATTTCATAGTACCAATGGACTTAATTGGAATATTATGACCCCTGGTATGAAGGCATGTTGCCACTGTAATAATATTGACAAATAAATAGATAAATGACTAATATATAGATACATATTGAAAGAGGTAAGAGGTGAACTTGGTTAACCTAGCCTATCTAACCATATTATGGGTTTAAAAGTAGGCCTGGTCTTATACGGCGAATATATCATTAGAACCTATTTCCTAGGGTGAAAATAGCTACAGTAAAAGCCCGCCCAACCGGACTAATTGGGGGAAACCCTTTCCGGAAGTGCCAAAATTCCGGATCTGGCGGGGTCCGGATAGGTCCCACACAAACCCATACGAACCGGACAATTCCGGATGTTAGAGATTATTATGTACGGTTCTCTAATTCGGACTACTCCGGATGTCAAAGATAATGAGGTCCGGATTGCTAACTTTGTACTGTCCAGTACCTTCCTAATCTAAATAAACTGGATCTGAAGAAAAAAATTGTGTAATGTACAGTATTTAAGAACCTATCCCTTTCTTACTGACCTGTACTGTAAGTGGAGTGGACAGTGAAGGTGGAGTAGAGTGTAGGGTGGAGTGGAGTGGGTGGTAGTGGAGGTGCCATACAAAAACAATGATTGCAACTGTAGCACATTTTTCATGTACTGAACATATTAGAACACTGAACACTTTTTGCCACTTAAAAACAGAACTGAACTTTTTATTTTCTTACCACAGATATTGAGGCATAACTTAGCCTAATCAACTTTTAACCCCTTCAGCACCATGACGTAATTTATCTTTATTATTCAGGGTAAAGTTAGACGATATTATGCAGTTTCAGAAGGACTTATGTTATTCAGAGACGATATTATGCAGTTTCAGAAGGACTTATGTTATTCAGAGACGATATTATACAGTTTCAGAAAGACCTATGTTATTCAGAGACGATATTATACAGTTTCAGAAAGACCTATGTTATTCAGAGACGATATTATACAGTTTCAGAAGGACTTATGTTATTCAGAGACGATATTATGCAGTTTCAGAAGGACCTATGTTATTCAGAGACGATATTATGCAGTTTCAGAAGGACTTATGTTATTCAGAGACAATATTATGCAGTTTCAGAAGGACCTATGTTATTCAGAGACGATATTATGCAGTTTCAGAAGGACTTATGTTATTCAGAGACGATATTATGCAGTTCAGAAGGACCTATGTTATTCAGAGACGATATTATGCAGTTTCAGAAGGACCTATGTTATTCAGAGACGATATTATGCAGTTTCAGAAGGACTTATGTTATTCAGAGACGATATTATGCAGTTTCAGAAGGACTTCTGTTATTCAGAGACGATATTATGCAGTTTCAGAAGGACCTATGTTATTCAGAGGGTTTATTGAGATCGTATTTACCCATTTCAGTCATAGAGGTAGATTATAAGCTAAAGAAAATTGTCTAATGTTAACCAGAATACTCTATGTTGAAAATTACGTATTGGTGGTGAAGGGGTTAACAACCTTCTCACAAGCCTCACCAGCCTTCTCTCCACTTCCTTGGAAGTCATCACAACATCACTATCCATCTTGGTGGGGCAGGCGAGTAGAAATAATAGCACAAACACAGGGATAATATCCAGATGAAGCACGACGCTTGGGGCGGACCACCTGACTAGACGTAAACAAAATTTTGGCGCGAATAGACTCTTACCCACAATGCTGTTCGGTCCAAACTCAGTGTTTTTTTTTCTTCTCTGCCATCCGGCCTTATCCGAATGGCTGGGACATGTGTCCGAATATAAAGGTTGTTGTTGTCCGAATAAATCCTAATAAACTCCCCTGCCATTCGGACTTGTCCGAATGGCTGAGACATGTGTCCGAACCCGAATGCCTATCCGAAAGTCTTGGGATTCCGGATGGGCGGGGTTTTACTGTACTGGTCTTTATACCAGGGGTCAATAATATATCCAATTAAGTCCATTGGTACTATGAAATGCCATTTATTTGACATGAAAACAATACTACCTATACTGCTGTTTGCGGATGATACAGTTCTGATGAGTGATAATGAATGGGAGTTGCAGGGTCTGGTAAATAAGTTTGGAACAGTGTGCGAAAAACGGAATTTGAAGGTAAATGCGGGGAAGAGCAAGGTTATTCTTACAGTATTTCTTACAGTAGATCCTCTGGAAAAAGGCAAACTATGCCTGTGTATCCAGCTCAGTACCAGTACTTGCACTGCTGCGGTCGTTCACGGTGTTGGCGGCGGCGGTAGCAGACGCAAAATTTTACTATTCAGTATTTTTGTTTTATAATCAAACTTCAAATCTTGTCTTCCCCATGCTTTATCAAGATTACTTTCAAACTCCCTTATTGATTCGGAATCGACTACATACTGGGGCAGTGCGTTCCACTCATTTACCACTCTATCACAAAATGAGTTCTTTGCCTTCTCAAGCCTATTTCTTTCTTTGTAAATTTTCTTACAGTAGAGTGTCCTCTCGTTCTTGTTCCCTCCCGCATCAAGAAGATACCTACACACATCCTCATCGTACTTTCCTGACACTATCTTAAAAGTCTCTTATCATATCTCCTCTCTTTCTCCTATATGCCAGTGTCGGAAGCCCCAGTGTCCTCAACCTCTGCTCATAGCCTGCGTTCTTCAACGCTGGTACCAGCTTGCTAGCTCTCCTCTGCACTTTCTCCACTGCTTCTATATCCTTTACCATATATGGAGCCCACACCTGGTTCGCATATTATGGTCTTCGAAAGGGGTGAAGTCACAGAGTGTGAGGTGAAGCTGAACGGTCAGGCTATGGAGATAGTCAACTCTTTTGAGTATCTGGGCAGTGTGTTGAGTAAATATGGGACTATGGATGAAGAAGTGCGGGAGAGGGTACAACAGGGGAAGAGGGTTGTAGGAACATTGAAAGCAGTAACAAGAAATAGGGTGGTCAGTATGGAAGTGTAGAAGTCCTTGCATGACAGTGTGGTAATCCCGACACTGACTTACGGAAGCGAAGCATGGACGTTGGTTGAGAGACTCAGACCAAAAGTGAGAGCAGTGGAAATGAATTACTTAAGAAGTGCGTGCGGAGTTACATGGAGGGATAGACAGACTAATGAGGAAGTAAGAAGGAGGTGTGGTGTGGAGGTAGATGTACTGGAAAGTGTGAAAAGGAATAACTTGAGATGGTTCGTCCATATGGAACGTATGGAAAGCGAGAGAGAATGACTAAGAGGGTGTACGAGAGCGAGGTGGAGGGACAGAGAGGGAGAGGTAGACCGAAAGAGAGGTGGAAGGATGGAGTGAGGAAGTATATGAACGAAGGCGGTGCTGGTTGGGGGGAGGGGCGTCGACTGACCGGGGACAGATGTGCATGGGGGCGGTTCGTTCGTGGCCACCCCTTCGGGGATCACGGCGTCAGGCAATAGATAGATAGATAGAAAACAATACAGTTTAATAGAGTTTTCTTTGGCTTTTACTATTATAAATATTATTAGGTAAAATTAAATTCAATTCCATAGAGAATAATTATAATAACATTTATTACATACCGTAAGCAAGGAGAGGAAGGACTCGTGAAGTGTTTGGAAGATATATTGCTGTGGTGGAGGGGTGATATATAGTGTAATAAGAGTAGAGTAACGGGACAGCGGTAGTGTTGCGAGTTGTTGAGATTGTAAACAAACATGGCGGAAGGAATTTCGGGATTGACGAAGGCGGAAGAAAGGCTACAACGTTTTAGTGCGTTTAAGAGCACAGATAATAAGTTAGAAGAGGTTATTAATGTTGTGAAGGATTTGGAAAAGTGGAAGAGTGGTACGGAGAAATGGAAGGGGGATATTGGTGAGAAAGTTAAGGTACTGTGTGTACTGTGTGGTGTGTCAGGTGGGGAAGGGAATAGGCCTAGCGAAGGAAGTGAATGTAGGCCTATTTCGGAAGTTAATGATAGCCTAGAGATGGTATTGAAAAGGGTAGATGAACTGGGAGCAGAGAATATGGCATTGAAGGAGCAGCTGAAGGAATAAGAAGGACGATTCATGGAAATAAAGGAGTCAACTGCATGGATGGTGGTAGGTGAACAGAAAGTTAAGGATTTGGAGGATATTATGAAAGAGCAAAAGGAAGAAATGAATATGACCAAAACAAGTTTTGAGAGTGCAGTTGTAGGGGTCATGAAGAACAAGGAGAGTGTCGTGAGGAAGGCGATGGACAGAGATAGGGGTGTAATCATGCATGGAGATATGGAGGCTCATATGAATGATAATGGAGTGAGAAAAGTGAGGGATATGGAGAAAGTGAAGGAGGTCATGAAAGGTGTACTCACCTAATTGTACTCACCTAATTGTAGTATACAGGATTTGAGCCTAAGCTCGTGTTGTCCTGTCTCTCTCTCTACATTTATCCAATTTTGCTTTAAAAGTTTGGATATTTCTTGCTCCCACCACCTCCCCATCCAACTTATTCCAACACTCAATGCTTCTATACGGGAAGCTGAACTTTCTTACATCAGACTTACATATAACTTTCCTCAACTTACAATCATGACCCCTGGTTCTTCCCTCGTCCCTCACCACAAAATCTCCCTTGTCGATCTTCTCAAAACCTTTCACACACTTAAACATCATGATCATGTCACCTCTCTCTCTCCTCTCCCTCAGCGTTGGCAGCTTTAGCCTCTCCAATCTCTCCTCATAAGGCAGGTCTCTAAGGCTAGCTATCATCTTAGTGGCAACTCTCTGAACTCTTTCCAGTTTTTTATTATGTTTTATAAGGTGTGGAGACCACACCACTGCTGCATACTCCAGTCTTGGTCGTATTATTGTCCCTATTATTTTTGCTGTGGACGGATGTGGATGGGAAGGGCAGGTGGAGGAAGTCCGTAGGATAGGTAGATATAAAAGGGGAGAGATGAGACCTATAAGGGTACAGTTTAAAACCAGGGCAGTGGCAGAGACAGTGACAAACTTTAGTTGGAGGCTAAACACAAATGAAGAACTGAAACATAAAGACTAAAGAAGGATTTGAGCATAGAACAAAGAAAAAAATAAAGGAATTACAAGAAAAGGCTGATGAAAATAATGGAAAGTTGGGTGAGGAGGATAAGAGGAATTTTTTCTGGAGAGTGAGGGACGGGAAATTGAAGAAGTGGTTTATACGAATAGAAGGGAGGGGGAGATCAGGGAGGGAAGAGAATGTGATAGGAGTTGTGACGGAGGAGGAGAACAGGGTGGAGGTGTCACAGGGAGAGACAGGAGACAAAGTTGCAGACCCAGTAGTGCTAAGGGGGGAGTAGGGTACGGACAGGAGGAGCGGGATGGTGTAGTTGCTGAAGGAATGGTAGATGGATTAAGGATTATGTTTAGTAATGTGGATGTGTTTACCCAGGACAAGAAAAGAGACCTGATATGTAGGTTGCAGGATGAAGAGGAAAAACCTGATGTCATAGCCTTACAGGAAGTAAGACCAAAAAATGCTAGAATTGAAAGGGAAACTGGTGGAGTATAGTTTGGAGGGTTTTGAGTTATATGAGAGGAATGCTATTAGAGCAGAGGTTGGAAGAGGACTGTTTATTTATGTAAGAAAAGAGCTCAAGGTTTATGAGGTGGATATGAGACAGCAGTATTGTGAGTATTTGTGTATTGAAGTAAAATGTGCAAGAGGATCAATTCTAATTGCCTCTATTTATTAGTGGCCCCTCCATCATTGACGAACATGCCTATTACATAAGGCATCCTCTTCAAACACTAATCCGCCGTAGTTTGAATCTACCGCGCAGAGCATTTAAAAACTGAGGAGCTTTCATCATGAGCGCACGCGACCTCACTCATGGCTTCAGTCATTATGAATTGGGTTCTCACTACGAAAAAACTTCGTAAAAAATAAAAACAAAAAGAAAATAAGAATAACTTATCCAATAAGCTTCCCATCATATCGTGGATGTACTTGTATGGATCTTTGACCAGACTCTGATTCAGGCGTCATTCTTCCTTCTCTGCTCTGCGCTCAGCCTGCCCGGACGTGTCTCCCCATGCTCCGCGGGTTCCGCATTTGTTGCGTCCCTAGTGAGTTTTTTCTCATTTGTTTACTCCGGGATGTATCGAGTAAGGTTAGGATATGCGTAGCAGGAGTGTCCTGGGCTAGTTGCCCGCAGTGCAGTGTATTTTGGGTCGTGTGTTTGGGGCATCTATTTCGGATGTACCCTCGTGGTCCTGTTGTGGACAGGTGAACTTTTTCACAGTTAGCTAGCTTTGTTATGCAGGCGGCTTTCATTACGCGTTTTTGCTTCCTTTTATCTTTCTGATGAGGTAGCATATTTTTGCTGACGTTCCCAGCATATTTTTCTTCACTTAGTGAAGTTTTTTCTGGGTCCTGAGTCAGTTCTTCCCTTTGCCGGAAGTGTTTGCTACAGTGGTGTGTTGGCGGTGGTCCCTGTTGTGATATAATTCAGTGCTTTTTGTTTATATTCCGACTTGTTACTGTTATCCGTCTGCCTAGGCCTAGCCAGCCTCTCGTAGCTTTACCACATATACAAGTGTTATTGATTTATTTTCTAAATATGTACTACTGTGTCATGTGTGTCCTGGTTTAGTTGTGTATTGGCTAATTCCACAGACTATTTATGTGTCCTGGGTTAGTTGTGTATTGGCTAATTCCACGGACTATGTTGGGCCCGGCGTTAGTTGTGTTTTGGCTACGCCTCGGTCCGGTGTTGCGTTCAGATGGTATCTGGACGGGGTGGGTTTTTTCCGGCGGGTTTTTCTCGGTTTCACCTTGATCAACCCGGCTGGTTGCCGAGTTTTGGCCACGTGTGGTTTAAAAACAGGCTTGTTTCCCCGGCGAGTGGGTGTCTGTGGCTCCCCAGGACTGCGTCTCTGTGGTGCCTGTTTCAGGCTCCTTTTGAATCCCGGCGGGATGGCTGTACCCATCTAACAGTGTTCATACGGACACGTGTTGTTTGTAGTTTTTTCGGTTTTGCAAAGCCAATATAAAACTAAGCTGTTGTTGTATTTCCTCCCCGGCGATCTTTTACAAAGAAGTGGGGATAGGAACAATTGGGGTTAATTTTAAACTTTAAATCACCCGGCGGGTGCAACCTGGAAGGGTGGGATGTCCGAATTTGCGAAAATTCAGTTTAGTTGACCAGACAATTGAGGGATGCATTTGTGTATCGCCTCCTTCAACATACGGCGCTTTAGGGCACAATTGGGGTTAAGTTTTT